>PISX010005625.1:0-105752 GCA_004024625.1 Mellivora capensis | reverse complement strand
TTCCCTATGACCCTGCAATTGCGCTACTGGGTATTTACCCCAAAGATACAGATGTGGTGAAAAGAAGGGCCATCTGTACCCCAATGTTTATAGCAGCAATTGCCACGGTCGCCAAACTGTGGAAAGAACCAAGATGCCCTTCAACAGACGAATGGATAAAGAAGATGTGGTCCATATACACTATGGAGTATCATACCTCCATCAGAAAGGATGAATACCCGACTTTTGTAGCAACATGGATGGGACTGGAAGAGATTATGCTGAGTGAAATAAGTCAAGTAGAGAGAGTCAATTATCATATGGTTTCACTTATTTAACACGGAGGACATGGGGAGATGGAGAGGAGAAGGGAGTTGAGGGAAATTGGGGGGGAGATGAACCATGAGAGACTATGGACTCTGAAAAATAACCTGAGGGTTTTGAAGGGGCGGGGGGTGGTAGGTTGGGGGAGCCTGGTGGTGGGTATAGTGGAGGGCATGCATTGCATGGAGCACTGGGTGTGGTGTAAAACTATGAATTCTGTTACGCTGAAAAGAAATAAAAAAAAAAATCCAAAAAAAAAAAAGTTTCCTTGTTCTATTTTTAGGGCACAATAATATATCACATATGAGGGTCCTATAATGTATTTGAAAATTCTCCTGCTGATAGACAATTTGTTTCCAATCTTTGGTTATTTCAATGAAGTGATAAATATCTCTATTGAAATAAAAGTCACTTTTCATTGTTCTAGGATATCTATAAGGGCAAATCTTAGAGTTGGAAGGGTTGGCTCCTAAGATAAGTACATTCCTAATGCAGGACAAATTGCCCTCTATTGTAGCAATTTACTCTTCCCCATGATGTATTCTTATTTTCCTACCTGCTCAACAACAAAGTATTATTATTCTCTTTGCCATTATGATGGGCTCAGAAATGGTATCTCTGTAGAAATGAGTGACAGCACACTTTATCAGAAGCAAATACAGCCTTCTTTCCCACAAACACTAATTTATGGCTTTATATTAATGTTATGATAATTCTTTTCTCTTATTTTGATTTAATCATATCTTTACCTTTTAATGAGAAAGAAGAAAAATGATGGGGGTATTAGTAGTCATAAAAGTGGATGATCAACAATTTCTGTGCTCATTGCTGATGCATGTCTGGAATTAACCTTCTCATCCTGATTGATTTTCTAGGAACAGCCAATTCACATGCAAACGTGAGGGTTCATCTATTAAAAGTATTAAATATGCATATGTTTTCAAGCTAAACAATATTTTCAAAATGTTCATTCTTTCCTTTCCTTGTTTGTTAGGGTACATTCATTGCATTGCACATGACCTTCTGAAAAGCAGGGATGTTATGTTAGTAAGGACAAAGGCTGGAAGGCAGGGGACACTGTACCCATCCAAGCACCAGCCTGTGACAAAGTCAACCAATCAGCCCGGCGGTGCCATCACATGAATAAGTGGAAATAAGAATGCCAATCAAAGCAGCTGTATGTAGTCTTTCTTGAAAATATAGTTTTTAAGGCATTAAAGAGGTTAGAACTGGGGTGCCTGACTGGCTCAGTCAGTGGATCATGCAACTCTTGATCTCAAGGTTGTAAGTTCAAGCCCCGTGTTGGGTGTAGAGATTACTTAAAAATAAAACCTTAAAAAAAGTTAAATAAAATTAAATAAATAAAGAGATTAGAATTAAGAAATGTTTTTGTTTGCATTTTATGAGAAAATATCAAATTGTTTAAAAAAGTCAATGCCAATTTTAAAGTAAAAACAGTTATAGATTTTGTTTACTAAGTGTAATGAAAAAAATAAGACTAAAAGTGTTAACGTAATTGGGAAAAGTGAAATAGGATATGGTATATTAGAAAAAAAAACGCCCAAGTTCAACTTCCGTGTTGACAACAGCAGCCTCAAAGAAGCAATTTTTACAAGACACATTGCTGAATAATTAATTTTTTTAATGTGACACTGAAAAAGTAGATCTTTCAGAGTACAAAGAAAAGTCAAGAAAATACCTTCAAAATAAGACAATAACACTTTTCCTTTGAGATTAACAATTCATAAGAATCCTTTAGATAAAATGGAAAAGTGTTTAAGAAGAGAAGAAAAATTGAAAATGCATATATGAAGAGTCTTGTCCATACATTAAGCCAGAATTGAGAATTTATGATGACATAAAACTTGGACTGAATATTTCTTTCTCAAACTCTACTGACTGTCACTTACAATATTAAACAAATACATAATTAATAACCCAAATAAACCCATGCCATTTATTGTTAATGTTTGTGTTCCTTATCTCCTTTTATGAAAAAGGCCATTAATAAGGAGCCATATTAAGAATAATGGTACATATATCCAAACACCAAAGGACATCTTTAAAGATTTTGTTTATTTATTTGTCAGAGACAGAGTGCACAAGCAAGGGGGTTGGCAGGCAGAGGGAGAAGCATGCTACCCACTGAGCAAGGAGCCCAATGCAGGACTTGATTCCTGAGATCATGACTTGGGCTGAAGGCAGACACTTAACACTGAGCCACCCAGGCATCCCCAAAGGAATGTTTCTATGACCGAGGATTTAGATTATTAAAGTTTTCCTGCTTATAAACTGTTACTCATGAAACCTTTTTCTTTTTAATCTAAATATCCAACATCTTTAAAAATATGCCCAAATGTGAGACCTACTGTGCTACAACAAGAAATGGTTATTTTGATTTGATTAATGAGGGATAAAGGTAAACAACTATGCTTAAACTATATAACAGTTTACATCTGACATACAGGCCTTGTGGAAAAATGATTTTACCGAAGTGATTTTTTTTCTTCCAATTTCATCACAATTTGCTAGTATTGTTCAATTTATGTCCAAAATTTAGATTAAGCTGTTTTAAAATAAAATATTTCTTATAGCAAAAATTAATGGGGGTTCAGCACGAGGCAATCTGAAAAGTAGAAATGTGGTTTAACATCAAAAACATTATGTTGGGTTTTTCTTTTTCAAAAATAATTTTAATGCTACAGCTCTTATATCTTTACAACCTTCTTTAGGGCAATTCATTTTATAAACACATCTCATTATGCGTTTTTAAACAAACTTTATGTTGTATATTCAAATCTAAAATTATACCAACTAAAACTTTATAGCAGCAATTCCCATTCATACTGAGGTATTCTAATTTACTTGCCAATAAAACACTGCCCCTCACTCATTGTATGGATTCTCTCCCTTTTAATTATGCTTCATCTGACTCAGCTTAGTAAGGAGGGGAAGCTCCAAGCAATGTTTTGGACAAGGTACTTCGTTCACATGCTTTCTGACATGTACTCTACCAGTGAATGTCAACCAACAAGCATAGCAATAGTATGTTTCTTGCTCCAGAATTATTTTTTATATCTATTTCCCTATTATCATTAGTCTTGACTGACTTGGAAGACAGGCATGATAAACACATAGTTTCTTAACAGATACAAAGTTTATTAAACTGAAACAAAAGCCCACTATGAGCCATGTATTTAAAAAACACCCTAAAAATACAGAAAGAAATTTTTTAAATGGTGAAAAAACAGATCACTCAAATGTGAATAAAATTAAATAAGCTTGTCAATATTAATAGAATGGAATTAAGGTACTAAGTAAATTAATGGTGACAGCTGGTACTGATAAAATTATATTCAGAATTAACTATGTCACAAAGGTCTTATTTGAAATGAACAGCAGACTGGTGTTTAGCGATGCCATGAAATCATTTTTTTAAATACAGAAGAGATGAACTATCACAACTATACCCAACTGGTAAAAGGGAAGACATAAAGGATAGGAGCAACAAGAGGAATTACATAGATTTTGAATTGCGTGTCTTTGAGTTAATAAATTGCTTTTTTAATGAAACATTTAGAAAAGAGGTATTATTTACTTGTTCATAATGAAATTCCTTACTTATTCCAAAATTGACATACGTAGCCCTGTAGGGGTCATATGTGGCCTCTATGCTTATAGATCACAATCTCAGATTATAATTTTAGATTACAGTGATATAAACTTTTGAGGTACAATTTCAAACAATATTCTGCTATATTTTTAATCTCTTCCAAATAACATTGGGTCAAAGAGGAAACTAGGACACAGAACCATCCTATTTAAGAAAAATTTCAGGTAGCTTCCAAAAAAAGTCATAGGGTGAAGTACTTTTATTTATTTATCTATTTATTAAGATTTTATTTATTTATTTGACAGAGGGTGATTTCACAAGTAGGCAGAGAGGCAGGCAGAGAGAGAGGGGGAAGCAAGCTCCCCGTTGAGCAGAGATCTCGATGCGGGGCTTGATCCCAGGACCCTGGGATCATGACCTGAGCCGAAAGCAGAGGCTTAACCCACTGAGCCACCCAGGCACCCAGTGGAGTACTTTTATTATTGAAAAGAAAAAATAAAAGCTTTCCCCCCAATTTAACCAAAATGACAAAAGAAAATGAGGTCAATGCTTAAAAAAGTAAAAAAAAAAAAAAAAAAAGGAAAAACATAAATAATTTTAATAAGTGCAGTTGGCTCTTGAACAAAACATGGGTTAAGACGTGCCAAGCCCATATGCAGTTGAATATCTGCATATAAACTTTTGGGTCCACAAAAACTTAACTACTGATAGTGGACTATTGACCGGAAGCCTTATCAACAACATATGCAGTTGATTTAACACATTTTTCTTGTATTATACATATTGTATACTGTATTCTACAATAAAGTATGGTAGAGGAAAGGAAACATTACTTAAAAAGTCATAAGGGAAAGAAAATACATTTATAGTACTATACAGTATTTGTAAAAAAAAAAAAAAAAATCCATGTGTAAGCGGACCCATGCAGTTCAAATCCATGTTGTTCATCTGTAAATAAATATTAGTAAAATTTGGGGTGCTTGGTGGCTCAGCTAGTTAAGCGTCTCTTGATTTTCGCCCAGGTTGTGAACTCGGGGTCCTGGGATTGAACCATCAGGTCAGGTTCTGCACTGGGTGTGGAGCCTGCTTGGGATTCTCTCTCTTTCTCTCTCTCTTTCTGCACCTTCCTACCCCTTCTCTTTCCCTCTCTCACAAAAAAAAAAAAAAAAAAGAAAGCGCGCACACACACACACACACACACATATTTTACCAATATATATATAGGTAAAATATATATATACCAATACTATATATATATATAATATATAATATATAATATATATACAAATAAATATATATATACCAATACCAATACCAAATATATATATATATATACCAATAATATGTATATATTATAATATATATATTACCTATATGTATATATATATATATATATATAGGTAAAATTCTTTGAAATTCTGAGAAATATATTTAATGGTCTGGTAAACGAACTCAATTGGAATTTAGAAAAGAGAGAGAATTTAACTTCAATTGTATGATAAAATTATTAAATCAATGGACAACACTGTTCTGAGTTATAGAAAAGAGAAATGATAAAGACAAGACTGAATAAGATGACAAAATAACTATCCTACTAAAAAGGATCCTGATGATATACTGGTAAATTAATTTAAAATACAAAGCAGTCTTAATACAGCTGTTACACAAATTGCTCTGAAATTTGGGGAATAAATGGAGCTTTTTAAGGTATTCTGTGAAATAAAAGTAAAACTTGCATTTAAAGTAATAGAACTTTAATAAAAAAATTAAGCCAGGCCAATTTCAATAATGAATATTCAATTAAAATTTTAAGTATATTATCAGTTGTTGCAATTAAGCAATGTGATTAAATTTATCCCATGTATAAAATATATTTCTATAAAACAGGAAAAATATTAGTTTATTACACCCTATGAATAGCTCAGTGAGAATAAAGCATTCCATCAGATGTGCTTTGATAGAAAGGTCTCTGCACAAATTTTTGCCTATACCAAATAAAATATTGAAACTCTTTATAGCCTGATGAAAATAATAGGTAAGTTAATTAATTAATACATTTAATAAAGCTCTATCTCATTTAAAATTGATTTGAACTCCTGGATCAATATGATAGTATGGAAAAACCAAATAAGAAAATTCAGTAAGACAAGTCTATAAGACAAAAGATGCATTATTTTCATACCGCATGATTACAAACCTGCAAAAGGCAACTCCAACAGAAATGTTTAGCTCATAAGGTATCTAGACATAAGATAAAAATACAAGACGGGGCCCCTGGGTGGCTCAGTGGGTTAAAGCCTCTGCCTTCGGCTCAGGTCATGATCTCAGGGTCCTGGGATCAAGCCCCGCATCGGGCTCTCTGCTCAGCGGGGAGCCTGCTTCCTCCTCTCTCTCTGCCTGCCTCTCTGCCTACCTGTGATCTCTGTCTGTCAAATAAATAAAATAAAGTGTAAAAAAAAATACAAGAACCAGTACATTTCCTATGTCATTATAAAAAATAGATAAGAAAAAATATATAAGAGCTAACCTTTACTAGTTAAGCAATAAAATAGATAGTGTAAAAATCAACAAGGGACATGGAGGAGGACCTAACTAAATCTACAATCAAGGGAGTGTTAAAGAATCCCTAAGGAAATGAACAGAAATAGCACATAAATGAAGGAGAAACATGAAATGGTATGAAGATGAATATTTCTAGCCCAAACTGGAAGACTCCATGCAAAAATATTAATAGTTCTTATCCCTAAAGAAAGTGATTTTTTTCTTTTAAATCTGCATTCTAGGGCACCTGGGTCACTCAGTGAGTTAAGCATATGCCTTCAGCGCAGGTCATGATCTCAGCATCTTGAGACCCAGCCCCGCATCAGCTCCTTACTAAGCGGGGAGCCTTGTTCTCCCTCTCTCTCTGTGTGCTCTCTTGCTCTATCAAAAAAATAAATAAATAAATCTAAAAAAATAAAAAATAAATCTGCATTCTATAAATATAATGAGTTTGCATTTCTATAAAATCAGTGAAACGATTATAAAATTTAACAGAATGTTTTTTCTTTAATAATTTAAAGATCTTGGGGTGCCTGGGTGACTCAGTGGGTTAAGCCTCTGCCTTCAGCTCAGGTCATGATCTCAGGGTCCTGGGATCAAGCCCCGCATCAGGCACTCTGCTCAGCAGGGAGCCTGCTTCCCCCTCTCTGCCTGTCTTCTGCTTACTTGTTATCTCTCTGTCAAATAAATAAATAAAATATTAAAAAAAATAATTTAAAGATCTCAATATTTGGATAAAATAGTATAGTGAAAAAACAAAACAACTGAACTACAGAGAATTTAAAAAACCCACTCAAAAGTAGAGTTGATTAAAGAAATGTGGAATGGCATATAAGAGGAAATATTATTTAAACTACCTAAAGAGAAAGTTCATAAATTTACACATACATATACTACACACACACACACACACACGGTAAGAAGCACATTCACACATGAAATGATTCTTCAAGGATGACTTCTATCACTTTTTTAATATATGAAATGATCATGTGTTCTGACTTGTCCAGGCCAGTTCAAGTTTAATCCACACATCAGTCATAAAAAACGAGTGCCATTCTTACCATATATTTGACAGATAAGAAAATGGAATAAAGTTGAATGAATTTTCCTCTTCTGGAGGCCAGTAAGTGGCAGAGTGATGTAACTTCTGTTTTCATTCTTTTTTCCTACCGAGGTGAATGATACTGTGCAGCTATCCAAAGCAGAAATATGGTGGTCCCTTTGAATCTTCTCTTTCCCTCTTCCCCCTCTTCCTTCATTAGCAATGTATCTTGGGGTTCACCTCCTTCAAACCTATCTGGTACTTTCTCTCTACATTCTCACTGCAATACTTTCTTTAGGTCATGGCCTCAGCTTCTGTTCCTCAGTCTAAAGATTTCCCTTGATTCCTGCTCTTTTAAAATAATGTTGTTCCTCTGACATAGTTTTGGTATGAAAAGCTCATTTCCCCACAAGGGCGCTAGTTAATTTTTCAGGCACTGAATATGGAGAACAGACAAAATTAGAGCTTCTCAGACTTGTACACCTTGAAGAGTTAGAACCAAAGTGGGATGACCTTGACCAGAGTCCCAGCAGCCAGGAGGCCACAGTTCATGTCTCCCCACATGACCCAACCTTTCCTCGGGTCCAGGTTTCATCCTCAGCCCCCTACTGGAGAAATATCTTTAGGGCAGTTGACTCATTTCAGCATAACTCATCACTCTAGGGGGCTTGGCGAAAGAGAGATGGGGAACTGCCTACCTGAGCTCGATGAGTCTTCAGCAGTGTTTCTTCTGCTCCCTATCCACCTTTGCTGACTATATTTTATAGGTGGCCTCAGTCTTACAGCTTGAGCCACCATGGTGTGAACACTGGTACACCATGCCACACTGTTGTTCAAGAGCAACATTCCACTGGCTCCTCTCCCATGGTGTCCCAGACAGCCACACTGGCTACCTCCTAATCTAGGCTTTAAAATGCACATACTGGAAAATTCAGAGCCCCTAGACCCCCAGTGGATTTTATAGAAGGCTTTCTCCCAGTGTCTTCCCTGTATTGATGCTTTTTCTCCATAGCTTCTCACAGTTGATCCTCGGGAGGGTAGAAGGGGCACATCTAGGTAGGAACATCTTCCACTTGGACTCTCCCCAGCCACTAACAAGCTCTTACTGAACCAACAAGAAAAGCAAACACAATCATCCTCCACAAAGAGCTCAAGAAAGCTTGCAAACCCTCAACTACCATTAGTGACCGAAAGCTCAAATTTCCTTTTCCTCTGGTTGTTCAAATGTTAGAGTTTTTGTTTTTTTTTTTCCCCCTTCTTAGTCCAAACAGAAAGAAAAGCTGCCTGAATTCCAGCAGCTAAAAGTGTTGTCATTGCAGTCATTGCCACAAGGTGGCACCACTAAGGAAAACGGAAAAGCTTCCAAAGGATCCTGAACAATTGAAATTAGAAGTTTTTGTTTGAGGAAATCCCAACCTAGTGAGAGATAGAGAGTGGGGTTAGTCTCTCTGCTTACCAGGATTACAGGGTTTTTTAAATTCCCGATCAAAAGCCCGAAGTAGAGAAGCCAGGAGAGAATATTCCACTGCTACTATATGACAATACAAAATCAGCTTGGTCTCTAGGCTCCAAATTCAAGTCTGGATCACCACTCTATTCTTCCAACTTCTCCTTGTGAATTCACCTTTGGAGCCCTTGGTGTCCCTCCCAACTGAATCTTAATCAGATCACTCTGTTCCTCCCAGACAAAGCTTCTTCATTTTGAGTTTAGAAGAGCATGACTTGCATTCTTCATCTCCTCTCTCCTAAAATGCCTTGAGCTCCTTATTACACTAACTGTTCATTCTTCTCCAGAAGAGAACTCTGGATGCTCTGCATTCTAAGGGGTCTATTGGAGGGACAGGCTAATGCAAACACACACACACTAGACAAACACACACACACACACACACACACACACACACAAAACATTTACTGTCATCCTGCAAGATTCTGAGTGTAGGCTTACCTCATATCCATAAAACTAAGAGGGTCTGTTTAAATAAAAGAATGTCTGCTACAAAGCCACTTATAAAGCCTGACCGCACAGAGAATAAACTAGCAGCTTCTATAAACCAAAACATACAATACATGCATAAAATTAACATGTTACTCACTGGTGTAATACTCCTTCTTGGTCTTCTATTTCCGCCAAACACTCACTTATTAAGTAAAAATAAAATCTATGTTTATTTTATGTTCATATAAAGGATGGATGGCATTTACTAATCAAAGACACAAACATCAAATAATAATGAGGGGCAAGCTTACACATATTAAATTAGAAAAGAAGATGTCCTCAATGGAGGCAAGATACTTTTGGGTCAAGAGGTATTAAAATGTTCACATCCTTGGGCCAACCGATTTCACTTCTGGGTTTCAATTCCAAAGAAGCCCTATGAGAAAATTACTTAATCTATGCACAGATTTCACTGAAATGCCTAGGACAAGCCTGACAGAGTGCTCAATCAGTGTGTATGGACAGCTGAATGGGACAGAGAGAATGAAAAGAGACAATGAGAGGGAGAAGGTGAAGACAATTAGGTTCTAACATGGATTCATGGAACACTTTGCTAAATGTGGATACCATGACTTCAAACTAGCAGCTAACTTGAAAGTGATAACTGGAGACCCATGGGGCATATGGAAACATGCCCATAAGCGATGGTGGTGTTGGAGCACAGGAAAAGACACAGTCTTTTATATAGCCTAGCATGGAATTCTCCAAGTATATAGGCACAGACTGGAAAGGACTCTGTTGGATGAAGAGCATAATCTCTTGGCATAGTCAGTTATGTTTACTGGTATGGCAGAAGTGACAGTGAAGTACCTGTTTTGAATTCTCCTAACATTGATAATAAAAGAGGTTTTTTATGTTTTTGTTTTCGTTTTTATTTTTTAAGATTTTATTTATTTGGCAGAGACAGACACAAGGAGAGAGGGAATACAAGCAGGGGGAGTGGGAAAGGGAAAGTGCCAAGCAGGGAGCCTGATGTGGGGCTCAAACCCTGGAATCATGACCTGAGCATAAGGCAGATGCTTAACAACAGAGCCACCCAGGTACCCCAATCATAAAAGAGATTTTGATAAAAGAAAACTCTAAGTTTTCTTTCCTGGGAAGGAAAGACAGGTGAAAATACAACAGACCACTCAGTTTCTTCCCCCGATTTTAACTTTGGGAATGACCTTGGGAATTATCTCCAATCAGGTGATTTCACAAGCAAGAAATTAATGTTCAGTGTGTCAATTATATTCAACTATATTCAACTATACCCAGATTAAACAACCACCACCACCACCAAAAAACCAATTCACAGAAGCTAAGATATTAGCAAATGTCACACAGCTAGGAAGCAGCAAAGCCTAGATTTACAACATTGTTTCTGATAAATCAGTTGTCCTTTTGAAAATTTAGTCTTCCATTGTAAAATCTGCTTAACGTTTGTCATGTTTACACATGAAGCCTTTGTTAATTTGAAAATAATTTTGAATAAAATTGAAAAATAGTAAGATACTTTCAAAAAGCCTTAGATGAATTATCTTTTTTTTAAAAAAGATTTTATTTATTTATTTGACAGACAGAGATCACAAATAGGCAAGAGAGGCAGGCAGGGAGAGAGAGGAGGAAGCAGGCTCTCCGCGGAGCAGAGAGTCCCACGTGGGGCTCGATCCCAGGACCCTGGGATCATGACCTGAGCCGAAAGCAGAGGCTTTAACCCACTGAGCCACCCAGGCGCCCCATTAGATGAATTATCTTGAATGAACCCAATTCCTGAAGAGATATGGCTTCAAGCAACTTTTAAGTTCTATATGTGTTTCTTTCTTTGAAAGTTGCAGAGAATGTTTTCCCCTAACTTAAGGCCCTGCTCCATGGGATAAATACTAATTATCTAGCTTAAACCTATAAATCACAGATGTGGTACATAAAATTCCCTTGATATAACAGAGACCTGATGAGACATTTTGCTTACAAAACTGTTCTGGATGAGATGAGCATAGGACCAAGTCATACTGCAGGTACCCAGGATTATTTAGCATATAGATGAACTAGTAAGGTATACGTTACTAGTAAGGTAACTAATAGAGACAGAGGTTTCCAGAAGCTTCACAAACATATTCTTAAGTGTGTGCGTGAAATTTTGCTTAGACACAATTTCTGAGCTACATATGGAGGGAAGATGTACCCTGGTGGCAGGATTATGAAAAGACCCCTGGGATGGGGAAGACGGGTCCCCCTGGTTTGCAAGACAATTTAGTTACTGCTCCAAGCGTGGCCAGTGGGACAGAAGCATGGGTATCATCTGGGACATTGTCAGAAACACAGAATATCAGGTCTTACCTCAGACCTCTTATACATGAATCTTCAGTTGAGCAAATTCTCCAGGGGATTCATGCACTCAACATTTGAGAAACACTAGTCTCATTCCCTGTTGCCCCAATTCATCTCAATAATGGAATCATCGGAATGTAGAATTCCTGGGTGCCATCTTGGGACACGTGAATCAAAGTCTCACAGGAGGAGCCTGAGAATCTACATTTTTAACCACGTCCCTCAGTAATTTTTCCAATAACCTTAAGTTTGACAAGACTGAAACATCAAGAGCTCGACGGGCAAATAGAACTGACACTGGCACTCAGTCCTGTCTTCTACTGGCTGCCCATCCCTGAAGAAGCTTCCCTCTCAGAGCTCCCCTCATGACCTCAAATGGGGATACAACATTCCTTTGCAGAAGTACTAGGAGGACTAGGTCAGCAATCATGAGCAGTGTATTAAGGGTTAAAACATTTGCCTTGCATTGAGTAGGTATGAAATAGTAGATGGCTGTTAGCATTTTCCTCTCTTTCCTTTCAAACCTCAATTTCGCCCTCTGAGAAAGGCTGGTGGTAGAAACTGCCTAGAGTTCTTTTCATGTATCAGATGTATCTTTACTGAGTAGGTGGCAGGTTCCAGAAGCAAAGATGAGCTCACAGCCTAGTGGGAGAGTCAGTAGGTGAACGGGAATATTATAATAGAAACAGAAATTTTGCTCACAAATGAATCATTTCATACATCCAGATAATGTTTTGGTTAGCTTGTGGGGGAAAGAGATCAAAGCTACTATTTAATATCATTAAAACAATCATTATTTCTTTCACAAATGCTAACCCAGGCAGAAATGAAAGCGCTTTCCAGAGCACTGAAAATAAAACCTTGTTGCAGAGAGTAAGGCTTCCCTCTGACTTCAATTGTAGCTGTAAATTAGCCCAGAAGCACACCCCAAATGGTAGCAAAATTATGACCTTATTTAAAGTAGATGCTTTATCAGCTCATCCTTTCTGCCAATTCTTTCCAGCCTCGCGTTTTTCATTCTCCATGGTCCTATTATTAGCCTCTATTTTCTAACTGCTGGAGTCTGTTTTCCTTCTGGAGGTGGAGCCACCTACTGACACACACTCCCCTCCCTCCTGAGGCTCCTTACTGAGAGTTCCTAATTGAATTTCTGCCCTTCAGGAGCACAGGGTCATTGGGATGAATGCTCTGTCAGAGGGCTCCAGGGAGGTCAGGCTCTGGGCATCATTTCAGTGTCTCTACACTGCCATCTCAGAGCACTCCTCTGCCCCAAAGCCTAGGGTCTCTTTGTTTAATGAAGTCTTCTGTTGAAATAGTAACTCCTTTCCCTGACAGTAGCTATAAATGCATTTATGATGTGTTTAAATGAAAAGGTAGTCTTTGAGGAACTAGAAAGTCACCCTGTTTCAGGAACTCTTACAACCTTTCTTTCTCTGATTTCTGCGATATGTGTGTATCCTTGTATAGGACAAAATGCGACCTGATGTATTATAAGGCAAACGGTACATCATCGCCTTACTTTGACCTCCTATGAGCCTCATGGCTGTTCTGCTAAAGAAAAGGAATACTTTGTAGTTGGGAAAATGAGAGATGTTTTACTCGAATGTGCCATCAAGTATCTTCCAACTTCGCTCCCTCACATTCTCCACACTGATTGATGGTGAAGGCATCTTTAAATGGATACACTTAATTCGTTAGGAAAATTTTTAGTGCCAGAAAAATCATTACTTATACTTGAGATGTTAATAAATTAATTTTAGATTGTAGCTATTAAATGGTCTTTTGCAAATATTTCATATATGTAGATAAAAATCATAAATTAATTCTGGGAAAATAAAAGGAATCTTGATTTCATTGTTTAATCCACAGGACTCTTACAGGTTTGAAAAACCATACTCTTGTCTGTTCTTTCCACTCACTATAAAAATTCAGAGTCTGAGATAATGAAATTAAAGATGTCATTATGTCCTGATGTGTTTTTGATAACCATCTGGACACAAGAGAGGAAATACTTCAGAAAAGAAGTGACCAACTGCAGAATTTATGTCATAAAACTGATTATTCTTAATTACATCTAAAATACATTTGAAATTTCCTCCCTGGGGTTTGAAGAGAATTTCCTCCAATAGCAGCTCAATTTTCTATGCCTCTGTTGGCAAAAAGAGCAGGCTTCAAGCTGAAGAAGGGGTAGGCTCTTATCCTTCCAAGTACAAATTCATGTTACTTCCCCTTAGAAGCTCTCCCTGGCTCTAAGACTGATTATTGGTACTTGGACTCTCCTACACAGATATGGGCTACGTACATACAGATCATATAGAGTGGATGACAGAGATCACAGAACTTGTCACAATGAACTGAACTAGAAAATGTCCATCTCAACCCCTCTCTTAGTTTTTCTGAGAACATTCATCAACTAGATTCCTACCGCCTTCCACTGGACGCTGTAACACTGAGTATGCCTAATAAACACTGGCAGAATAATGGAGATAATACATCAAATTGCCATTTATTTTTTAGCGTATGTATGGTAGAATTGAGCATAGCTGCTAGACCTCTCGCATATGACATATATAGCTATAAACATTTTCTATATCACTCACATAGGATATATAACTCTGAATAAGATATTCCTCAAAGCATGCTTCATGCTTTCATTTTTTTCCTGTTTCTTCTTTTAATTTTATCATTAATTTCTCATTTTCTAAAACTTCAACAGGAGATTTTGTACATAAATATACTCAGTGAAGATACTTCTTCCAAGTTCACCAGGCTGGCAAGGATTTCCCTTCCCAAGCGTAGGCTTTGGTGCCAGTGATTGTCAGTGTTGGCCCACTATGGAATTTTATCACATGAGACAGTGGGGAATTCTTGGTCCTCCAGCTAAGAACAAGTTCAGTAAAGGAAGACGTTCTTTTTTCTCATTTACCATTGGACCTCAGTCCCCTGCATGATGCCAGATACCTAGTAAGTATTCCATATGTATGCGTGTGTGTGCATATGCACGTGCATAGCACTGATTCTGCTTTAGGGAGACTACTTTCCAGGGACACCTGAGTGGCTCAGTCAGTTAAGCATCTGCTTTGGGCTTTGGTCACGATCACAGGGTTCTGGGATGGACCCTCACATCAGGCTCCCTGCTCAGGGGAGAGTCTGCTTCTCCCTCTCTCTCCTCCCCCTCCCCAACTTGTACACACTCTTTCTCCCTCTCTCTCTCTCAAATAAATAAAATTTTTTAAAAAGCAGACTATTTTCCTGATATTTATAAAGGTACCAGAATAGCTATGATCACAAAAAAATAATAAACAGAGTTGTATAAATGCACTTCAAGATAAACTTCAGAAATGCTGTCTTCAGCTTCTTTCTGTCAACAAGGAGGGTCTGGCCCTCCTGTCCCATTTTTTAGTTTTCACAAACAACGGCTAGGTAGAAAGGTAATTAAAGACAACACTAACAGGATGTTGATGTGTGCTTCCACAGACGTGGAGTACAGGGGAGAGGCCCTGGGCTGTGGGAGCCCCCAGTTCTGCTTTCTCATCCAGGTCCTGCCACTACTTGGTGACTCAGGGAATGCTCAGCTGATTTGGAAAAAAGGGGAGGGGGAGGGATCATAAAACAGAGGTTGTAGAATCGTGAAATTTATATTAAGAAAAAAACATAGAGCATACGTGCTTTTCTATGAATTTGAGTTACATATGAATGACAATTAGGGCAACCATATGTCCTAACAAATTTAAGGGATTGCTGGTGTGGCTTATTTTACAGAAGAAATTATTAAAACTGCCCATATATCTCAAACATTTTTGGATTTGGATGATAACCTATATGGTCATTCAGATTACAATATGTGTATGAGTGTGTGTGTACTGTATATGTGTGTGTATATATACACACACACAATTATATAATTAATTATATACAATTAATATTAATATTCTATATAATTATATATATATATGATACATGATTATGCATAGACAATGTGAATGTGATCTGGTCCTTAAATGTTCTTTTTTTTTAAGATTTTATTTATTTATTTTGACAGAGAGAGAAATCACAAGTAGGCAGAGAGGCAGGCAGAGAGAGGGGGAAGCAGGCTCCCCGCTGAGCAGAGAGCCCGATGTGGGGCTTGATCCCAGGACCCTGGAATCATGACCTGAGCCAAAGGCAGAGGCTTAACCCACTGAGCCACCCAGGAGCCCCTAAATATTCATATATATATGTATTTTAAAAGATGCTCAGACCAAAAGTGGATTGAAAAGACATACCATCCTCAGGAAGATGGAAATGCTGCTAACGTTTTGAAACCAGCTAGGGCATGAGTGGATGAGTAGACTCTGCAGGAAGGTGGTGTCTATTCCCTCACTGTCCCAGGAGCCCAGGCAGAACATCCCAGCCATCTCTGTCCTCTTTTGATAAGGTCTTACTGGAATGTTTGCCTGAGAAGCCTGCAGGGCAGGATCAAGCCCCACTTCAGGCTCTCTGCTCAGCGGGGAGCCTGCTTCCCCCTCTCTCTCTGCCTGCCTCTCTGCTTACTTGTGATCTCTGTCTGTCAAAATAAATAAATAAAATCTCTTTACTGATAGACCATCTCTAGCCAAAAGGATATTTATGGATATGTTCTCAATATTTTTTAAAAATAAACTTGGGGAAAGAATCCATACTTCACTCAAACTGTGGCAGATGGGGTCACATAATTCTGGCTGAGTGCAGGAGCTCCCAGGTCACTCTAACCCAATAGGTCTGAGATCCCCACAGACAGGAAGCAGGCACTTGGGGAGGCAGCAGATCCAGGGGTTGCTATGGAGAGCCCTCTGCCAGAATGGCTTGAACAGTAGGAGGGGAGGGGATTTTTTTGCATATCCCTGACTATAGAACAGGGAGAATTTGCCTAACAAAAGGGGGCCTCTTGTTCCTGCTTTCCCCCTAAATTTACTGCTTGAATAATTATAAGGACCCTTGATTCTGAAAAGTGTTCTTGCCTATGATTCATTATTACTGTGTTTTTCAATAATTTATCTGGGTCAGTTTAACTCTCCTTAGTGGGTCTAAGCTGAACATTATGTGCTTAGGAGACTCTGAGTACCCATCTCGAAGTGCTGGCCCAGATCAGCGTACAGACCACACGTGACCCGCAAACAAAGCTGTGCGGAGAGCAGCATACACAGCTTAGTATATCCAACCATACTGACTCCATTAAATACACCATGTGTTTACACTAGACAAGTACATTTTTCTTGTATCAATCCTCACAATGATCCTATGAAGCAGGAATGTTATCGTCCGCAGTTAACAGGTAAGAAAACAGAGTCACAGAGAATATGTGTAAGTTGTCCACCTGCGAGTCCATGGTAGAGGACTGAAGCTAACCAGCCAGTCCAAATGTTAATCATCAACACAATGAAGGCAAGTTACATGATGAAGTAGGAGAAGGGAAACATTTCTTCCTCTTAAAGCTATATTCAGCAAGAAGAAATTCTTGGAACATCAAGAACTGGTTGCAAAATTGGGGGAAATAACAGAAACTGGCTAATTTGTCGGAGTCTCCAAATTAGCAGTGAGAAGCCAGAGCCCTTGGAATGCACAGGGAATTTTCTAGTCTGCCCTTTCTCACCTTTTAAAACCCGAGTCCCTTCTTAATCAAATACACAGATGACACCCACTCAATTTCTCTCACAGGATTGCAGCAAACATGTTTTGGTTTGGTTTCAATATAAGCAGAAGGGAGAAGAGAAAAGAACCAAGGATAATAATATCACATACATAGTATCTACCGTGTATTTAGAGTTTTCTTGATATTGCTACTTTTCATTCTTCTATCAATCTTTAGGACCAGTATTTGTCTGTCTGTCTGTCTGACTCTCTTTTCAATACAGAACAGGAGGTTGTGGCCTTGCAGAGAAACCTCATGCAGCCAGTGTAAAGCTGGGCAGAGCTTTTAATTCAGGACGGTCTTAAATGCTCACGTTTGCCTCATGTACCTCTTACCCCAAATCATACAAGGAAGCTATTTAAAAAACACATTGATGTCAATTCTTTGATACAAGAAATCCAAATCAGAACAGCCACCTGAAGAAACACCATTTCATGTTTCAACTAGAGCTCCCAATCAAGTCAGAAAACATTAAAATAAGGGAAGAATCTTTGACCATTAACTAAAAACATGTTTTTATTCTCCATCAAATGTGCTTCTCTGGACTTATGCACAATATTTAAGTGGCCCTTTAAGAACACCAGCTGGGGTCCAGTGCAAACAGGTTAAAATAGAAGAAGTAAACCAATGCCTACATGTCATCAAATTGCAATTATGTTCACTGTACTGTTGTTCTTTGCTTTTTAAGCCACTTTTTAAGTTTCACAAACTTCATCCACAGAAAAGAGGCAAACAGTTATCACTTGGCTCATTTGTCCACATCAGGGGCAATCAGTAGACAGCCTGTTATGAACATGGCTATTGCAAATTACTCAAATTATATCCAGACTGTGGCAAACATTTTCATGAACATTTAACTAATGAACTTGAAAATTCTTCTGAGGCTCTTCACCCTGTTATCCAACTCCATTCTGCAGGGACTCTGCCACTAGACCTGGATTTAGAGATATTTCAGCCTCCATCATCTCCTGCCAATGGAGTTCAGGGATGTGTGCCAAACTCCATTTCCCTTATACCTTGCGGCAACCCTGGGGAATCCTTAGCTGCACGCTCAGAGCACTTACTGAAGAATCATTTGATAAAGAGGACCCTCACTGGGTGGGAGAGCTAATGGACCTCCAAAGTCACAGAGCAAAGCACTGACAGGGAGGGTCCTGTAATGTTATATAGTATATCATTGGGAAATGGTTACACTGTGCAAGTCGATGCTCTTAAAAATGGAAGCTTTGATTTCAAAACCTACACAGGCAGAATGAGACAAAGCAAGGAACAGCAACTCCTCGAAAGGCTCCTCCTCCTTTCAATTGCTTTCCCTGCTCCCCAAGTCCTGGGAGCATTTCACCCACATCACTGACTGCCCAGTCCATCAGCCCATTTATGGAAGTACAGCCTCGAGCAATGGCTGCTGTTGGACTGCTTCTCCCTTTTTCTAGCGGTTCCATATTTCATGCCAGTCAAGCATCTCCAAGTGAATTGCTTGACAAATTTCCAAAATGATCGCTTCAGATCAAATTCAGCTAAAATGCTACCCTTCCCAAAGTTTTGAAAATCCATTTTTACAGCAAGGCTGCCGAAACATCGAAAGAGCTTCAATTCAGGAGAGGCACATCCTTTTAACTTGAATTTGGCCTCAAAACAAGTTTGGCCCAGTCAAATGCCTACCAATCTTTTCAGTCACAATGGCTCCCTCTTTCACTCTAGTGAAATAGATTACAGATAGCACCATTTCCCAAGTTCTTAAAATTTCTAGAAATGACATTTAAAAAAAAATGTTCCAGAATATTCTGCTTTTATTCAGAATACTTTGATTCAATGAGTTTCTAGTGACTTGCTTTCCTTCTCACCCAGCTTTATTACGTAGGATTATCTTTCTATTATTATTATTATTATTATTATTTTAGGTTTCAAAACACATGAATTCAGCATGGAAAAGAATTAGCATAAAAAGTGTATATGAATTATTAATAAAAGAAGGAGCAGACACATTCAAATGGACTTTGCAGTATTTAATCTGGAAGGACTTAATTGGAATTTCTCTTATCAGCCTAATAATAATGAACTATAATGACCTTGATTTAACAGAGTTAGGGACACTATCTTTCTTAATAGAAACATGAGAAGCTAAGGGGGCAAGTGTCTTAACCAGGTATTACATAAATATGTGTGTAATGTACAGATCTTAGAAAATTCATAACGTTTGAAGAAAATAGTTATAAAACCTATTAGTTGTTTTTTTTTAATTTTTACTAAGCTCTTTTTTAGAATTGGATTGCTATTGCATGCTCAAATTTAGAATATTCTGATTTTCATATATATATCATGATATAACGAGCATTTTCATGGCCCTAAAACATTATGAAAATTCCAGTTAGGTTGAATTCACCCAATGCATAGCTGTATTCTAATATATATAAAATTATAAATTCAGGGTTTTTTTCTAATACAAATAAACCTGTGGTGAATATTTTTATAAATAAATCTACATACACATTTCTATATACTGCATTTTTAGAAACAATATAAATATTTTGAAACATACTGAAACATTACATATAGGAGATACTTAACAAAATGTATTCCCTCAGGTAGTAAATGAGAATGTGCTTTTACTCTACTCTCAGCAAACTATTTGCTTTTAAAAATCATTAAGTATGTAATAGGCAAAAAAAAAAAAATTAATTTGCATTTCTTTGTGAGGCTGAGTATTTTTCATGTTTATTGGTTATTTGTATTCCTTTTTAAGGGAAGAATACATTCCCCTTGTAGCCCGTTTTCCTACTGAGACTTAATTTTAATGTTACACTAGTTGATTTACGTGACTTCTTTAGAATATTAATTCCTTGCCATATTTTATTATATCATTTACTGGTGATTCGTCTTTTAATTGTATTTCTGATTTATAGTATCAAGACCAAAAAGCAATGTTTTGCCAGGGTGTTTATTTTTTCCTTCCATTGCTTTTTGTTCAAAAGGTCCCTTCAATTGCTGTCATAAATAAGTATGTAATTTTATTTACCATTTTCTTCAAGACTTTATTAATTGCATTAACTCTTGAATTCATTAAAAACAACTTTTCATATAAAGAAGGAAAGTAAAAACCCAAATTTGATATGTTTTATCTGATCACCAACCAAATTTACTGAGCAATCAGCCTCTCATTTTCCCTCTGATTTATGGATCTCTCCTTACTCTACACTAAGTTCCAGAACATACCTTATTCTGGTATTGCCAGTCTGTCAGCCAATGATCTAGGACTTTATAGCATATTTTAAATTCAGCAAGACCAAGTTTGTCTATTTATTTTTCTTTAAAATCCCCTCTGTCGAGTTATTTTGAGAATCTTGGTATTGTTCTTAAATTTTCATTAGCTTGCTCTATACTTTCTAAACACTAAAAAATAGCTTCCTGAAAGTACACTAAAGAGTAAGAAAATAGCAGTGAAAAATATGAAACCTCCCTCATCTCAACATTCATGCTGTTAACACTTTTGAGCATACACTTTCAGGATCTCTATCAGAGATGACCTAGGTAGGTTTGCAACTATTCTTCTTAGGCAAGTAAACAGAAAAGTATGAGAGCATCATCAATCTTTTTCAACGTAGAAAACGTTTTTTGATTCATGGGCTCCCAGTCACAGGATTTATCATAGGATTGCAATTTATCTATTTTTTTTTTGCAATTTACTTTTAAAATACCAAAAAGTATCATCTTGATTTCTCTTAGATTTGAATGTTACAAGTAAAATATTTACTGTAGATTCACAGACACCCCTACTTATTGCTGCTCTAATATAATGAATTGTGTTTTTTATTTAACTTGAAACATGGCCCAGTTGGTAATGTATCACAGATAACCCTGGTAGCATGCCAGTCACGTGAAAATACTTCCCCTTGTTTTCCTTACTTCCTGACAATAAACTACTTCAGTTACTCCAAGTGCATTACAAAGTACAGCGCCATTTAATTCTTAAGTTCATTTCTGTATGTATTTATTCAACAATATCTTGGTGATAGGAGGTGCTCAATAAACATTTGCAGAATGGAGAACAATGAATGAAACATAGTACTTAAATAGAGTGCTA
This sequence comes from Mellivora capensis, assembly GCA_004024625.1. Taxonomy (NCBI): domain Eukaryota; kingdom Metazoa; phylum Chordata; class Mammalia; order Carnivora; family Mustelidae; genus Mellivora; species Mellivora capensis. The sequence continues at coordinate 84,210 of PISX010005625.1, read as the reverse complement.
TACAAAATAACACATTATTAATAACTACATGGGGATTCTTAGAAGTGGCTGATGCAGGAACAAATGTAAGCTTTTTATTCACAGCAAAGCCCAGGAGATGAATAGTGGGCACATGCAATGTGTGATTTATTCATACACTCTAGTAGGAGATTTATAGGCATCTATTAACCTACTCGAGTTCCAATTCTGTCTTGGGCTGGTCTTTTGTCATGATTAGCTATGTTGTGACTCTATGTTAAATAACAGGTTGTCTGTGCTGAAATATGCAAGAAATATGAAGACAGAAGGTCAAAATTTTATATATATATATATATATATACACATATATATGTATATATAGTTCCCACTGAATCATAGATGTATCTCCACTTGTGTAGGCAAAAAAAAAATTAAGTATGCATATATGCACAAAAGCAAAAGACATTTTTTCCAGACCTGAGATCCAGTATCATAGTATCATAGACTGGATTTCTCTCCCAAAGAATTAATATGTTGAAGTCCTAACCTCCAGTAACTCAGAATGCGAGCATATTTAAAGAAAGGGTCTTTACGGAGATAAGTGAGTTAAAATAGAGCCATATGACTGGTGTCCTTATAAGAAGAGAAAATGTGAATAGAGACACATACAGAGGGAAGAAAATGAGAAGACACAAGAAGATGGCCATCCCTAAGCCCAGGAGAGAGACCGAAAGGAAACAACTCTGGCAATACCTGGAGTACAGATTTCTAGCTTGCAGAACTGATAAAATATGTTCCTCTTGCTTAAACCACTCAATCTGAGGTACTTTGTTACGGCAGCCCTAGCAAACTAATACACCATGAACTAATCCAGAATAGAGTGAGGCTGTATGTTGAAAAAGAAGAAGGATTATTTTGTTATTTGCAACATTCTCAGTTTTCAAAAAGATTAATCGTACCCACCTGCATACTGTGTGAGGCCTGATTTGATCCCTCCTTTGGGTAAAACACCATCCTAAAAGTCACTGCTTTAGGTGATACTTTTGATGAATCCCTCCACCATTCGATTAGGAATTCAAACTTAACTGACGGCATTGTCCACTTCCACATGATGATCCCTTTAATGTACGGTTGAGGATCTATGAGAGCTTGGATACAATTCATGCTTGGAATGGGTAGATCACTCTTGGCTTCTCCCTGGAGGTCTTAAATTCTTAAAGCACTTGTGTGCTTTCTACCTCTGTCTACACTGACCTAATAAATATAACACAAGAAGAGGGATGTGGGAAGGAGCATTCCCACTTCCCTTCATCCCCAACCTAGTTTCACAGAGGACAGAAATGGGGTGTAAATTTTGTAAGTGGGGTAAATGTAATAGTAGTCCCCAAGTCATATGGAAGCCATGTTCTCAAGCGTGAGGGCAGATCCCGTCCTGTTTATCCTGACAGAAGACCACTGTCACTTATCAGCTCTTCCAAACCTGTGTGGCCCACCAGGACAACTCATCTTTCTCGTGGACTGAAGCTGGCCCTTAGAGTCAGGCAGGATTTGCCAACATGTTCCAAGCTCCTAACTACAAGGTGCATTTCTCAATGCCATCTTAATAAAACAACACAGAATGAAACTTCATAATAGCAATATGTAGAGGAAAAAGTCATAATTTTCCATGCTTCATGATTCAGAATAATTAATTTAATAAGTGTGTCATATGAGAAGAGTAAATAAAGAGAAGGAAAGGGGTGTGGACACACATGATCACTGAAGCATATACAATTGCAAGAAAAAAACAAATTACCAGGGTAGTGCTGGAAATAAAAGCTCAGTGGGAAATATTGTGGGGATGCAAATTTGATTCTTCTATGGAACCTTAAAGCTGCAGTGCTTACAAGTGCACTATTTAGCTCCACCTGTTTTTTATTTTTAGCATTTATATAACCTTAAGTCTCTAAAAACCAATTAAACACCTCCTGATCTCTACTGGGAATTTTCCCTAAGTAGTTCTCTACCTCGACTATAACAGGACTATGATTTCATTTACAACATCTTGCTGGAGAGCATTTTATCAAGAGAGGTGTTAAAAAAATAATGAAATTAATAAACGAGGGCAGAATCAAGATGAGCTCCAGTCTTCTCTGGACACAGTTACAGTCTGGGGTTTGGTTCACAATCAACACTGAGCTGCTTGATCTTAGATGAGCAGTTTGCTTTGTCATGCCACAGTCTGTAGTTTCTCAAGAAAGGGTTATTGCTGCACACAGGCCAATGTGTCTAAGTCCCGCACCAAAAATGCAGGCTTCTAAAGGGAGTAAATAATTATTTCTATTAAAGTGCTAGATATACATGTAAACCCGCCCTTGCTTAGGTAAAATTCTGATCTTGTCTATTTTAATTCAGTTTTACCTTCCTCAAATATTAACGTCACCAGCCTTGCTCCTCCCCGTATTAAGACTCCTGATTCTGCCATTCCAACAGCTAGACTAAATGCATCCCACGTACACTCCAGAGCTCAAACACCACCCTCTGCCACCAGGCCTGAGGGCCTGCCCCCGGCGCCGGCCACCAGTGGCTTACCGACAGTGTTTATGGGATCCCGTCAGGGTCTCGATCACAAAGCACTCGCCATCATTGAGACAGTATGCGAGGTCCTTGTCTCGGCAGGGTTTGAAGTGCTCAGACCGCTCAGTGGAATATGTCGTTGTATCTGTCAACGGAAACACAGACAGAACCGCTGTCAGCAGCACAGTCGGTCACCCCGGGTCAAAACCCTGGCCGGGATCTGTGCTATGAGGACTTCTACGCGCTGACCCTTTACCTCTAGAGAGAGAGCACAGACCCTCCACTGGACTGAAGAAATGCAGCTGGATATGACATTTCATGACTGAATGGTGTGTGCTCCCCCAAACTCACAGGGTGAAACGTAATCACAATGAGATGGTTCCAACAGGTGTACCTGTGGGAGGGGATCAGGTCATGAATGGGATTAGTACCCTTATGACAGGGCCCCAGAAACCTCCGGCGCCCATCGCAGTCATAAGAAGATAGTGCTCTATGAGCCAGGAAGCCCTCACCACTCACCAGACACTCAATCTCCAGGCACCTAGATCTTGGACTTCCCAGCTTCTAAAAGTGTGAGAAATAAATTTCTGTGTTTATGAGCTACCCAATCTGTTAAAACAGCCCCGACTGACTAAGACAAGCACTGTATTCAGTTTTCTAAATTTCTCCACTACATTTTAGCAATTGGAATCACTCTATAAGCCCCCACCAAGGACACGATAACAGTAAAAGTGGAATGATTCTGCAGTCAAACACCTCAAACCCGCTTTCGTTCACTCAGTTTTTAACAAACATGTTGCATGAAAGATTGAAACAGGATCTCCTTCCCTTTATTGTTGCCAAATGTCATTAAACATCTGATCAATGCATATTGAGACTGTTCTGTGGAAACTGATGTCAGTTTCTAAGAGTTTTTTGTTTGTTTTTAGTTACAGCTCTAATAGGCTAATAGCTGAACCAATTATTCTTCCACTTTTTTTCCCCTTTTCTTATGTAATTAAAATGCAAATATTCCAAATTCTGAAACAGAATCTCAAATGTGAAGAATGTTTCTGGCATATACCTAACAGAACCAAATTACTGTCATTTTTCAGCATTATTTTAAACATTTGCTTTAAAATCATAATTACTTAAAATTTTAAATTAAGCTGTATGTCTGCATCCTTTTCCTAAATATGAAACTAGCCATAAGTATGTCCTATCTACGAGATACAGACTCTGTTATCACATGCACATATTCTATTCTCACAGTTTTAAGCAACTGAAGTATTAGCACCAACTCCACTGCCACATTGGAGAGAAAATATATTTAAAAAGTCAAAGATGGGGGCATCTGGGTGGCACAGTCACGTGTTCAACTCTTGATTTTGGCTCAGCTCATGATCTCGGGGTGATGAGATCGAGCCCAGAGCCGAGCTGCAAGCTCAGTGGAGAGTCTGCTTGAGATGCTCTCTCTCCTCTCCTTCTCCCTGTCCCTGCTCATACTCTCTCTCTCTCCTTCTCTCTCAAATAAACAAATATTTAAAAAATAAAATAAAAAGTTAAAGGTGAATAAATGATTCTGCATTCAAGCTCCTTTAATTCCCTTTTTCAGATCTAGATTAACAATAACGTTCAATAACGTGGGTTATTATAACCAACCAGCTCAGTAACTGGAAGCCACTGTGAGCCTCTCTTCCTGTTCATTAACCAAACTGAGGAGAAAGTGACTGCCCTAAAAGGAAATTCACTCATACCCTTCCCACATCTTAGAATCCTCAGCGGACCCCCATCCACATAGGAATAACTCCAAATTCCGCAGAGATGCACATAAACCATGTGGAATTTTGCCCTCTGGCGTCATCTTGTGACCTAGGACACACAACTTCATTACCAATTATTTTTCTATTTCTCCAAACACCAGGAGCTGTCACACTGCTCCTTCTTCCCCGACCATATTTTTCGTTGCTGGAAGACAACTAGAAATCCTTCAAAGTTTACATGATTTTCCCATTGTGTCTCCAGAACACCTTTTATCACTCACATCACTGCTTTAACATTCAATGCTGCAAGTAGCCATTTGTTCACATGTTTATCTGTTTCTTTAGTCTGTGTGTTTCCTTAAGGTCAGAGGTGCAGCCTTGAATCATAATTGGTGTTCAGGAAAAAATGTCTTCAATAAATCTGGATCCCTCTAACACTGTTAACACTTTAAATGCCCTTGGTAAAAGATATGATCATTAAAGACATCATCACAATCATATAAGAGTTAATGCATATCTCACAACAAGTTACATATAATTTCACACCAATATTACAATTTTAGTATACCTACTTTAATATTGAGGAATATTGGAAAAATACACATCGTCCTCAGATTCACAGAAGTCTTCACTTATATACTACTCATATAATTTGGGCATAGAAACAGCCCACATCTTATACCCTTTTTTTTTTTGGTGGTACAACAGAAATCTATTTTTCCACTTCAAAATATCTATCTGTTAATACTTTGGCACAAAATAAAAGCTCTGCAAAACAGACACATTTTCTGTTTTCCAGGAGATCTCCTCTACAGAGGAGATCCAATATATAAGACAATTTGCAATAAAATAGTTACACAGAATCAATTTCTCTTTCTACTGGAAATATTTAAAATTCAAGAGCTCTGAGCAAAATATTCAATATGAAACACCCCACAGTTGATTGCTACCCTGACTGCTGAAGTATATTAACTCATGATCAGTTAGTTAAGTTTTCCTTTAATTTCTTATTATCCATTTATTGATATTCACTGATCATTCCTCTAAGAACAGCTTTTCATTAACATAACCTACAGCATAAAAAGTGAGATCCTTATTTTACAATCAGTGGTTTTAACAAGCTACAGACTCCAAGAGCAATACAATGGCAAAGCAATTACAATCAATTAGTTTTCATCTGACAAATGCTGTCTCCAGTGATTACCTCCCCATTCTACCAACTGCCTTCCCCATCACGTCTATCAGCACATTTCAGTGTGTCAGAAGCCCAAGTAAATGTCTCTGCAAAAGTCCGAGGTGAGAGAGTACAGAGATGTCAGGCTTAACATGTACTCAGGTTTTCTATTTCCAAAGCTTAGAGAATCCAAAACTTAACACAAATACACACGCTTATCCCTTGTAATGACCTGACTGGATTCAAGGAAACACCACTGTTAAGTATTTTTAACATTTTTTTTAAAGATTTTGTTTATTTATTTGACAGACAGAGATCACAAGTAGGCAGAGAAGCAGGCAGACAGAGAAGGGGAAGCAGGCTCCCCGCTGAGCAGAGTCTCAGATGTGGGGCTCGATCCCAGGACTCTGGGATCATGACCTGATCTGAAGGCAGAGGCTTTAACCCAGTGAGCCACCCCAAGGCCCCCCAAGTTTTTTTAACATCTTAATACAATAAACAGTAACAGAATGCTAGGCTTGCTCCTTCTATCAGTAGACTGCAATCATCAATAAATTTGAAACCTTAGAATTTACCTAAACACTTCACTACGCAGTGTCCATTTATCACTCACCTAAAATCACAAGGTATTGGGCAAAGTAAATAAAATCCACTGTGAGGTAAAAGTTTACACTTGTAAGGCATCATGCCAAATATGTTAATGGAAAGACAGAAAAATTTCTTAATGGAATTACTAGGCCATTATACTAACTCTCAGACCACCTACCCACTTTTGTAAAGTAGTAAATAAGTAAACTATGCCTGGCCTAGTGATTATTAGGTTTTTTATCACTCATAACCAAGCTCAGCCCACCAAAGAGATAACAATAATTTTAGATGACACCCTCCAATATCTGCATATCTACTTACCAGTGTATGTATAAATTTGGTTAATTGTCTTACATATAAAATATATTACAAACATCTAAAATAGAACATAAATGCAACTGAGATAACAGTAAAGTATGAGGTATATCTCTTCATTACCTTTTTGTGCCTGAAAGTGACCCAGTAGGATTTAAAATGTCCAGGTGAGTATTTTGTTCTAAAGAGGAAATAGGGGACATTTGGAAAAATGACATAATGCATGTGATCTAACTTTAAGCTATCATGACCTTAAATAACCTTGGGACACTTTAACAATCAGGTGTGGAACTCTCATGGTAAACTTATCCAGCATTTTTGAAACCTGTTTACATACTTAAAACTGATTCACTTTTACTATAGTCTAGTACACTAAACTGACCACAATATATGGTACTATTTTGTTATGTATTTTAAATTCAAAGGGCATCTTCTGTTTCTGGGAATGTAACCTGTTAAACAAATTTCTTATAGAGGTTTTGATTGTCTTCAAAAAAATCACATGGATGAAGTTTCAGGTAAGTAAACAAGGAGAAGCCTACTATTCCCATGAATTCCCATTTGTTTATTCAAGGTTCTCTCTTATTCCAGAGTAACTCATTCTCAGATATCATTCACTTCCCTGCATCAGCCCAGGAATCTCCCATCTGACCAGGCCATAAGCTCCTGGGGGGCAGAGAGGATCTTCTCATCTCTGATCCAAGGTCTTATGGATGGCCTGACACAGAGGTGAACAGGTGTTTATAGAAGAATGATCTTATACACGAGGGTTTTTCTAAATGCCCTATACTGAAAACCGTGCATGTTTTTCATAAAAGAAAAACTCCCTATGAATACTTGTTTAGAAGTTAGGACTCAAGAAGAGCTTCGAAAGCAATTTAGGTAAAGTATATCGAAATTGATGAGAGGAGGGAAAAAAACTAAGTCCATGGGAAGAGGGGATGGGAGGAAAGAAAAAATGAGGGATGATATTCAAAAAGAGAGGACAAAGGAATGTTAAGCTTAAGATGAACAGAGATGGTGTTAAGGATGGGCCTTCCAAGCACCATGACCAAAGTTCAAGGTCTCAGGCCAAGAAAGTGTAGCTGCTGTCATGGGGAACTAGTACCCATTCACTTGAGACCACAGGGGCTGTACAATTATCCAGACCACTCATCTGGCACTTGTTATATGTCATTTAATGTGTTTTCTTATATTTTTTATGGGTTTTGGTCTCTATCCCCAGGGAGGTCAGGGAGAGTGCTTTGCTTTCAAGTTTTGTATTCTTTCCACACCATGTAGCATACATAGCAAGCAATCAGTACAGTAATTAAACACACAGTGGGAAGTGGTGGTGGTTAATTCATTAAAGGAAAAATGGGAAGAAAATGTAAGGGTGGGAAACAGAAATCCCTGCAGATTTTGCAATGAAAGTTAATTTTTTCATGAATTAAAACAATGACTGGTTTTCCCCCTTAAGTACTAAGTTGAACCTGAATATTACTTATTGAGGCTTTCTTTGTTGCCAGCACAACACTGCACACTGTGGGAACACAGATTTTGTTGCAGGAACAAGAGCGCTAAATAGACTATTACAGATAATAATTGCAGTAGATAATCAAAATAAAGGGAGAGCCTAATTCAGGCTATAGTTATCTCTGAAGGCTTCCCAAAGGGTTGTCAATGGAGCTGGGCCTTGAATGGGCATGATTTAATCAGCACGGGAAAAGGAATTCTAGATATGAAGAGCAAGAGTACCTCAGGAAGGAAAATGATCACACGCCGCATAAACCCCAGATCCACTCCATGCACTCCTGGCTTGCAAATGTCAGAGTCATCAACCAATTTCTTCCTTCCTCCAACTGAGTTCATGAGAATTCTCTAAAACAAGTTAAGATGCAGTCTAAAAGCTTTTCGGATTAGCCAAATACCTTTACAGGCTAGCACCCATTTAAATATGGTCATGAACTCCAGCAGACTCCTCCATTCCGTGGGAGTAGTATAAATGAAACCTACCGCCATACATTACCATTCCCAGTTGAATCTGCCATTTATCAGGTACCCAGTAAGGAGTACTGGCAGGAGACTGACTTATAAAATATTTAACGGTTAAGGAAAATCACAAGAAGAATGCAGTAGTGTTTGAAGGGGAAACAAACTACTCCTCAGCTGGCAAGAGGCAAAAGATAGCTTTCTTCCTGCTGCCAGAGACCAGACATCGTTCACTCTGCAGGCATGGGAGAAATGGGGAACGTGGGGCAAGGAATCTATCAGTTCCACTGAGTTGTGGGGCTGCTGTGAGAACTGACAGCTCCTGATGTATCCCAGAGCCATCCACTCCCACAATTGTAGAAAGGACCCTTTTTAAATTTGCATGACATACCTGCCACCTTACAGTTTGAAATCTTGCTTCTACAGACTGCACCAGTTTAAATAAGCCTGCATGAGACATAGCTGGTTCGATAGAAATGCATTTATTTGGAAATTGCAGTTTATCCTCCAGCTGAATCTATTTCCTTCTACCTGATGCATACACATGCCTAGACAAACTGCATTCAGTGATAACAGTTAGAATGGCAGCTACTGTCACTGGAGTCCTTGTCTTGTCACAACCCCTTGCGCTTCTTCTAGGTACTGTGCTACACGCTTCCTAGATACCATCTCTGCTCCCCATGTGGTTCACTGAAATGGTCCAGTCTGTGTCACTAGGCATCTCTAAACCCACTGGATGAATGTTTGCGCATCTTTTTCTCATCTTGTTTGAACTCTCAGAAGCACCTGTACTCAGCCACTCCCACCTCTGGGAAAAATCTTTCATTGGCTCCCATATTATCACCTAATATTGATTTTCCTCCTGCTTTTCAGCAGCATCAGCATTACCTGTCAAGTTCACGAGCCCCATCCCAAACTTAGTGCATGAGAAACCGGAAGTGAGTGGTGGGATGCTCGGTTAACAAGCTCTCCAGATAATTCTCTGAGAACCAGGTGCTTTGGTGGATCCTGTTGCCAACATGCTGGTAACTCTCACAGCTAGACCTCCAGCCCACTGGTGTTTATGAACTCAATAGGCCTACCTTTCCTTTCCTGATGGATATCTCGAAGGCACTTAGAAATAAACCTATAGAAAGCCCAAGTCTTGCTCTTCTTCCACAAACCTACTCTTCCTTCACAAACTGATTCTCAAACTCAACTAACCACACCATTGATCCTGTTGACTGCTCCAGCTCTGGTCAGATTTATTTTGATTAATCCTGTCATTTCCATACTACTTATTAAATACTTTGAACACCACCTCTGTGAATACTTGGCAGGCAAGAGATCTGAATCTGGGAGAAAGTTCTTGAGTAAACAAACATATAAATGTTTATTAAAGATATATGACTATTTACTTTTCCTTTGAAACCCATGAGAATTAAAAAACAAAAAAACAAAAAAACATGATCTTCATCAGTCAGCCTTGGGTCCATTCCCATCATGATCATAGACATTTTTTAAAAATATGTATTCATTTATTTGAGAGAGAGAAAGAGTGCATAACCATGATGGGGGGCAGGGGTGGTGAGTAGGGGCAGAGGAAGAAGGAAATCTCAAGCAAACTCCATGCTGAACATGGAGCCCACCGCGGGGCTCTATCCGACAACCCCGAGATCGTGACCTGAACAGAAACTAAGAGTTGGACATTTAAGTGACTGTGCTACCCACACACCCCAAACACAGATTTTGTTTTTAATAATTTATCTCTAAACACACTATTATAGCTATGGAGCTACAAGGGGATACTCACCTTATCATGCTGAAGGTACGTGAGTGCTGGTGGTGTGAGATGAATGTGAGAGGGAAAGAGGAAAGTGAAGTCCCGGGGAGTCTTCTATGTTGGGCACATGTGGGAAAACAAATGAAGTGTTTTGTGATTTTGTACAACGAGAACATGATGGGAGTTATAGGTGGTTTAAGTGTACTTGTGCTCTCAAGGTGAGTGTGTCACTTGTGGACCTGCAGAAGCCTCCCAGTAGAGCTCAGGCAGACGGGATGGGAGGCTGTTGCAAGGGGGGTTTTCACCCACTCTATGTCAGGTAAAGGTGCATCTGGGAAGGAAAGAGTCACAGAGAAGAGAACATTGTCTGCAGCATGGACAGAGGTCCCATTTTGAAAGGCATTCTTGGTTGGAAATCAAATCCCAAAAAGGAAATCACATCCCAATAGAAAGTTGCTTTGGGAAAGTGGTATGGAATGGACACCTGAGGGATTCAGATCTAAAATGGCATCTGATTAAAATTCCTTGATGCACCTGACTTAGAAGATAGGCAGGGACATGAATGAAGTGTGTTACCTGAGGTCTCTATGTTGGAGAAGCTCGAAAGGCCTCACCCAAATAATCTCAGCACTCATCTTTCCTTCAAAATTCAAGACTGGTGAGTCACCTGCAAAGGGTCATATTCTTTCCTCAGGTGATGGTATTGGAATCTCATATGCAGTTATAATGCCATTTCTAATTTCCAATGCTGCTGCTCATGTGTAAGTAAGGGGATGTCTGAAACAGTGGAAAGTGGTCCCTCTGGCAGCCAGACTGATGTTTCCAAATAAGCACATAATACCCCACCAAGTACTCCGTGACTTTATTTGGGACCAGACAGAAGACAAGGTCCTTTTGCCAAAAAACAAACAAACAAACAAACAAACAAACAAAAAGAAACATCTAGTTATATGCCCTCCCTTTGGACCAGTGTGAAGAGATGCTTTTGTGTCGATGATAAGCTCTCCTATGGACCTCTTACATCCTGGATTTTTAAGCTACTTATTTTTTTGTGGTAATGTACTCCTGCTTTCCTGAGCCTATGGGGTCATCAGCTCACAGTTCAAATTACCTGGCAAGACTGTTTGATTGGAAGAAATGAAGTCTCTAGGGGGATATTAAAAAGTCTCATCTCTAATAGGTGAAAGTTTGTATTTTAGGGTTGGTGTGAGGGTACTGTCCTAGTCCGTGTGGATGGCCATGACAGAATACCATAGACTGAGTGGATTATAAACAACAGAAATCTGTTCCTGATGATTCTAGAGTCTGGGAAGTCCAAGATCAGGGTGGCAGCAAGTATGATGTCTGGTGAGGGCTTCCTGGTTCACCAGTGGCTGACTTCTTACTATGTCCTTACATGGGGATGGGAGGTGAGGGAGCTCTCTGGAGTCTCTCTGATAAGAATATTAGTTCCATTTAGGAGACATTCACCCTCATGATATAATCACCCCCAAAAGACTCCACTCCCTAATACTATTATTGGGTGTTACTATTCAACATATGAATTTGAGGGGACACAACCATTCAGCCTGTAGCATATTTTCACTCAATAAATATTTATTGAATAATTATCGGGCAACTGGTGATGGGCTATTTACAAGGAACATGCAACACCACACACACACACACACACACACACCCTAAATAAGGAAAAAATCATATTCCCATCTCCCAGAAACTTAAGGTCTATAAGACAAAGAGATGAAAAGAATAACAAATGTTATTATTTTTCATGGTGAATCAGAATTGTCTCTGAGACTCATTTTTGTTAGCTTTGATAAATCAGCCCAAAGCCTCGGCTTCCTAGACCTTTGTGTCATCTGTGGTTCAAGGCTCTCTGTAGCCACCAAAATGTCTCTGCTTAAAAGAATGAGAGACAAAGAGAGCACCTCTAGGGGACTAGGAGCTTGTTCCTAGTCCCCTAGAGGGGGACGCACTCAAGAGAATAGTCCTGCCCTTGGCAAAAATGACCTGAAGGATTCTGTAGAGAAGACAAATATTGAATGGGAATGCAGCTTTGGTGGAATGTTTCATTGTCTCATCACATGTGCTCTGGATGAAATCTAGAGCTCACTGTGAAAATGTGGGGTACAGGGTGCCCCCCTGTAGTGAGGAGAGTGTGCAAAGACCTCAGGGAACTTGCACATGGACCATCTGAATAACTCTGGCCTATGTCCTAACAACAGGTGGTAGGTACTGGATATGTGATGATGACAGAGGCAGACGGGCTAGGAAATGTTTTGTTCTTCATCATAAAAGCCAGGAAGAGCCACTGAATGATTTTCCAGAAGGGAATGACTGGTCTTTACGTATTTTTGCACAATAGTGTAAACTGACTCTAATGTGGATAATTCATTTTAGGGTAGCAATCATACATGTAGGCAAGCCTACATAGCATATTCTAGGTGAGATAACAGGGGAAGAAGTCTTGGATTCAAGAGAGACTTACAAAGTAGAATTGCCAGTATTTGGTGATTCACATGGAAGGTGGAGTAGGATGGCTACTAGGCTAATCATAATTCTTTGGTTTCTGAATTAATACTGAGGAAGTTTGGGAACTCTGGTGCAGGGCATCTTGGATGACATGGAGACACATCATTCAAGTAGATTTGAGTACTGGTTATCTACCAACTAGAATAACACATCTGCAATTTTTCAATAGTTAATACAATTAATGAAACAAACTGCTGTATATCGGACCTTCTCATGGTCTAAATCTGTCTTAAGCTGTCTTGGTTGTAACAACTAAAACTAGACAATCTTAGGACAAACAGAAACCTTAGAAGTCAAAATGTGATGATAATGCTTGAATAAACCTATTATTCAGATTTAAAGATTATCTTCATTTTGCAGAAGAAAAGCTGAAGCACAGAGGGACCAAGGGATCTTCTTAGGATTTCACAGCTATAAAATGGAAAGGCAGGAATTACACTCAGAGAAGCCCAACTCCCATTCTTCAGCATTCTATAATTCCCCCTGCTCTGAGTCTTGGACTCTTTTAAGGTGTGTGTATTCAAGACTCTTCTTGCCAAATTCCATTAGTCAGTGACTATTATGAGTAAATGGAAGAGCAATCAGAAAGCGCTATTTTTCAGTAACCCATTCAGGTTCTCACCCATCCACCCCACGCCCATCAATCCTAGCACACAATGAAACACTGAGTAAGGTAGGTACCGGGAGAAGATAGATGGGTACAAAAACTAAAACAAAGACAGTGCTCGACACTGGGAATTTCTATTACTGTCTCTCTCAAATTTCCCTTTCATGCTATTATGGCTTTGAAATAATGTCTAAACATTGACACGATTCTCCAAATTTCTTCATAAAAATGAACATCATTCACTTCACTTATTTAAAATCTTATTTTTTCCCCCTTAATACTTCTGGCTTTTACTGAGATCCTTTATTTCCCTGTTCAGAGATTCAAGCACTTCCTTCTCTATACGGGTCATGAGAAAGACATGGCCATGGCAACCATATGGACATTGTGGGCCTGCCTCTGAACCCCAAATGCTTATGCATTTGCTTACCCTGTCAAATGTCTGAAGAGAGTTCAAAGAGATAGCAGCCCTATCAGCAGTGTCTTGGAGCTCCACAGTCATATCTATGTAAGAAGGACTTGGAGAATGGACTGAGGGAACTAGATCCACCTTAATGTTGCTTTTGCACAGAAAATGCGTTTCTACTTCTACTGTGTGCTTAATTGGGATCTTTCGAGAGACAGTTTATAACCACCCTTCTACTCTGTTTCTGTGAGTCTGGCTTCTTCATATTCCACATGTAGGTGAGATCATAGCGTTCCTGTCTTTATGTCTGACTTATTTTGCCTAGCATAATCCCTTCAATCCTGACTCCTATTCCAGTCACCACCTCCCATCATTCCTGGGTATTTTGTCTACAATTCTAAGTGTGAAGAAAAGTCAGTTAAGATAAATTTCCCAAAGAAAATGTAGGATACTTTAAGAAGTTCTTATTGCTGGCTGACTACAAAAATTATGAAAATTGTATTAAAGGACTAGAAAAGACTAACACATGGTTCTTCAAGTACGGGGACTATGTCTCCAAGCTGTCTGATATCTGCAGCCCCCATCTTAGCTAGCAGATTGCTAGATACACAAGAGAAGATAAAGAAATGTTAAATGAGGTGAAACGGATACAAATTCCTGGAAAGCATGGCAATGAGAAGCTTGTTCAAGAAGGAAAGGAAATGCAAACAGGCAACCAAAGCATCAGGATCACAAAAATATGAAGGGACAGCAGAAACACACTAAAAGTAAAAAAAGTCTCTGGAAACATAAGACACTTGAACTTCAACATATCTACACTTAAAAAAAGAAAGGTGGGAGGAAAGAGAAAAAAAAAAAAAAAGCACTGACTTAATATACAGGAAATCAATAATGCAGTATTAACCCCTAAATGCCACATCTGTTCAAAACAGACGAACTAAAATTCATTTGGTCAGTAGGCCATTTATCATTTTAACAATTTCTAGGTCTTAGGAATATACAATCACATTATAAAACAATTACATTTTCCCCACATCTCCTACACATCATTCATTTCACTGACTTACAAAGTCTCATCCTCCTACCCTGGTCATCCACTTAGTAACATTGTAGGGTATATCCTAAGCACAAGGGGAAAGCCTTATTTCTTTGGAACCCAGTGCTGTTGCCTCTGTATGTGGGATAAGTCTGGGTAGGCATAATACCCAACCTAATGTTCTGCAATGTCTGTCTGCAAGTTGGGGTTTGCATTTCGACTTTGCTAGTTATTGGCATTTTGAACATGAGGAAACATGAAAGCCTATAATTCATGGGGTTTCCTGAAGCCTAAATGAGAAAAATCATCATTGTTCAAGAGGCGATCTTGCCAAGAGCTGGGCACCAAGCACTTTTCCCCCTTTTATTAAGTAAGTCAACATAATAGTATTTATTAAGCATTCAATTCATCAGTATCTCTGTATAATGCCAGTTAAAATCGTCTGTTAATTTGAAAATCTATCATTGAACATTACCTCTAAGACTCTTAATTAAAATCCTAGTGCCTGGGGTAGAACTGAGGAACTCAGTACCAAGATCAGAAGGCACGTGGCTCTTTCCCAAGAACTACCAGGTATTGGTGACTGTCAAGTGCCCAGTCCATTCTGCTAAGTACCTCACAGGGGAGGAGGGTGGCAAACATATCCACAACACCCGAAGTTTGTGGTTTTCTTAGCACTTGATTTGGAGACTGGATAGGGCTATAGGATTTCAAATATAAAGATGTTCCTTTCAGGGCAGCCTGTAGGTTTCCCAATTGTTATCAAAGAGACAAGACTAGTAAAGAGTGAAATGCCTCCACTCATTACCAGAAACATAATGTCACAAGTGTACAGCCTGCAGGGATGCCTCAGTGGCTCAGATGGTTAGGCATCTGCCTTCGACTCAGGTCATGATCCAAGGGTCAGAGGATTTAGTCCCACATCGGGCTCCCTGCTCAGCGGGGAGTCTGCTTCTCCCTCTGCCTGCCGCTCCCCTTACTTTTGCTCTCTCTCTCTCTCTCTGTCTCTCTCTCTGCCAAATAAATAAATAAAATCTTAAAAAAAAAAAGCAAGTGTACAGCCTGCAACTTTATTATCTCTTTGATCTCAGGACAATAAATGAGACCTTTCTGCATTATTCTTCAAAAGGTTTTGTTTATGTTTTTGTCTTTTGCCAGGAAAGGAGCAACTCATGTTTCATTCAGTCATCACTGTCTTACTAATCTGTGGAAATGTACACAAGAGATAGATGGTCAGAATTCACATGGCACCAAGGAAAGATCTATCGATCTTGTTTGACTCTTGGCTCAACAATTTCCACCTGCTTTTTAGCAGGTTTAATCTATTTTTTAATTTTTTAAAATTTTATCTATAAAATGCGATTATACTCATTTTTATAACCCATTACTCATTTTTATAACCCATTATTGATTTCTAGTAAATATTCATTTTATCTTATGTCTTTTCTTCTTTAAAGCTTTCCATTTGATTAGAAACTTCTCTAGAGAATACACACACACACACACACACACACACATACCTATCAAACACATGAAAGAATGTTCAACAGCATTAGTCATTATGGAAATAAAAATCAAAACTGTAGTGAAATACCACTTCATCCCCACCAGAATGGACAATAATGACTGTTGGCAAAGAGAATGTGGAGAAGCTGGAAACCTCATACTCTGCTTGAAGTATAAAATAGTACAGATGCATTGGAAAACAGAATGGTGCAGATGCATTGGAAAACAGTTTGGTGATTTCTCAAAATGTTAAACAGAGGTAGCATATGAACCAGCAAGTCTACTCTTAGATGTATAACCCAAGAGATATGAAAACAAATTTTCATGTAAAAAAACAAATATTCAGACTTATATATGAATGTTCATAGAAGCTATTTTTGTAGACAAAATATGGAAGCATCAATGGAAGCATGTGGTATATCCAGGCAGTGGGATATTACTCACCAATAAAAGTAGGAAAGTACTGATATAAGCCACAGCATAGATGAAACTTGAAAGCATTATGCTTGGTGGAAAAAGCTAGACATAAGGGTATATCCTATGATTCCATTCATATGAAATGTCTAGAATGGGCAAATCCATGGAAATGCAATGTAAATCAGTGGTTGCAGAGGGTGGGAGGAGTGAAAACTTTCCTTCCCTATCTTTCAACCTTGTTTTTTTCACATTCCCACTTTTGTATTTCCAGTTTATTAGTAGATAAAAGGGGGATATATATGGTTCCTATTTTAGATTCTGCAAAAAATAATCACTGTCAATTTCATGTTATGCCTTTGAGAGAAAGGGAACACACATTGCAAACCATTAGAAAAAAAGAAGGAAAACCCATCGTGTACTTCCCCAAAGCTCCTTGCATTATTGACAAAACTTTACTCCAGACCTCTGTTTCAGAACAAATATTGTTTTGAGAAAATTGGTCCATTCTCTGTGCCTGTTGGAAAGCAATTAAAGCTGAAATCAAATAACTATAATCATCTGTTCATTTCCGACCCTTATCTCTCCATTTGCAGAAAGAGCTGCTATGTATTAAAGTGTTTGTGGATCATTCAATAATTTAGGTACTAGGGAAAAATGGTTTTTGAAATCAGTGCTGAGACAACTGGGGATTTTTAACAGAAATTCCAAATAAGGCACAGATAAGAGGCTAGCAACCCTCCCAATTTTGCTTCTCTAATGGTGGATCATAGGATTCCCCCTCCTTCTGCATTGGCTTATTTCCCAATCAGCACTATAAATTATAAACATAATCACCCTACTTAACACCTTAAGATCTGGAAAAGCAGAAATATTCTGTGTCCTTTCCACACTGGGACTCCATGTCTTCTCTTCTTTCTGGTGTGACATTTTCTTGTACACACCTAGTAACATCCACTTTCATCCCCCCTGGCTGATGAGCCTTAACAAAGAATCAGATTTAGTTCATATAGAACAGGAGTCAGGAAACCTGTCCATGGGCCAAGTCTGACCTACAACCTGTTTTTGCAAATAAAATTGTACCAGAACACAGCTAAATTCATTTGCATTGCTACTTTTGGTTAAGTAGCTGTGACAGAGACCCCATGACCTACAAATCCTAAAATATTTACTCTCTGACCCTTTACAGAGGAAGTCTTCCAACTTCTAATGTAAAAGACTGGGGATGGTAGCCTTCTTCTACATTATATATTAGATATACCTAAACTATCAGAAATGCTTGACATTGATTTAAGCGCTTTGGTGTTGTATACTTCAAATCAAGATGCATATGCAGGAGAGGCATAGCCGAAAACTAAGCAGTAGGTTTTGGAGTAACACAGACCTGAACTGGATCCCAGTTCTGATATTAACATAGAGATATGATCTTGGGGAGGTTACTTAACTTACCCTCTTAGTTTCTTTATCTGTAAAATAGGGACCTACCTGTGTTAAGTAGTGTGATTTTTGGCTGAGAATACAAAAAACTCAATTCAAAATGGCTTCTTTTAGAAGGAAAATAACATCATCTCACTTAACTACAGGTAGTTCCTGCATTGTCTAATTTAGTAGCTTAATGGATCATCAGGGACCCAGGAATCATTTTGCTCAGCTATCAATGGCTTTATCCTTAATCGAGGATCCCTCATCACAGGCAGCCGCCGTGATTTTAGGCATCCCATCTAGACATAATTTACATAAAATTACATCACCTGCCCACCTTTTTTTTTTTTTTTTTTTTTGAGAGAGAGAGGGATAGTGCATGTGTACAAGCAGGAGAGGCAAAGAGGGAGGGAGAGAGAGAATCCCAAGCAGGCTCCACACTCAGCACAGAGCCCAATACAGAGCTCGATCTTGCAACACTGAGGTCATAACCTGAGCCAAAATCAAGAGTTGGATGTTTAACTGACTGAGCCACCCAGGAGCCCCCATCTCCTCACTCTTAACCAGTCCCCAGCATGGGGGCTGGAATTCCTCTGAGTGGCTTAGGAAACACCTGGCCATGTGGAGAGCAGACTGATTACCAGAACAAACCTGGAATTCAGTAAGAAGGGGAGGTCATGGATGATAAAATGTGAGCAGGTAGCCAACAATATTGATAAGTTTTCATGAGGATTCAATAAACTAATACAACTAACCCACACACTTTATGTGTTTAATAAATGTTGGCTCTTCCTTAGGACTGTGATATTATCCGTTTGTTGGATTTGCTGGAAGTGTCCTTTCAAAATGACTACTTTAATATAAAGCAAACTTGAAATAATGCATATTATTCCTTTAGATGACTGAACAATTTCGAGGATCTAGTGAGACTGGATTGATATCATCACTCAAACAGAGACTCCTCCAAATCTCCATCGCAAAACACTCATGTTATTGGTGTCTACCTCATAAACACTTAAACATCCCCAAGGTCATTCAGTGTAATTAGCTGAAAAGTAAACTTAATCGAGGTAAATGAATGTGTTATTTTCTTAAAAAATCAGCCACTGAACGTCTGTAATTAATAAAAAGTAGCTCAAAATTAAGAAGCAATGCAGGGTACAAATATGAACCATGAAGCCTTACCTATAGATATTCTGGGCAGGTGTTGGGAAGACCCCAGAAACTCAAATTGCAAAGTTATGAAATATTTATTTAAACCTCTCCTACTGACAAAATAAGCACACAAATCCCCCAAACCTTAGCTCTGATACAATGATCACACATAACGCAAGAGAAAAACGACCTTGGAGAATGTTGTTAACTGCAGACTTTGGAAATCTCCCCCGGACTCTACACTGAGAGATGTTCTAGGAAAATGCCCCCATGTTGCAATACTCTCCCATTAAACTCTGCCTTCTGAAACCCATCCATTTTCCCACACATAGCACACGATCAGTTAGTTCAGTTGTGCACTTTTCCCTAATCCTCCCACTTGGCATTAACCTTGGCCTCTTCCCTGAGTCCTCACCATTCTGCTGCTACCTTTATTATAATTTATATCACTCAGTCTTGAGGCCAGCTATTTTTATGGGGCTTTGTTATTCCTGTCTCCCAAATAGGAAGATCGTGAGCTCCCTGAGGGAAGGGGCCAGGATTCACTCATCTTTCTCTCCCCATTGCCACAGACCACCCACCTTAATACAGAAGCAAAGGCAGGAATACATCCTGATCCAAAAACATACCCGAGTATGTTCTTTCCATCATACTTTACTGTAAAACTGAAAGCTTCTTTGTAAACAGACTATGTCCCTTATGCACGCAAGATTTTGAAAAATGAAAACTTATGTTAAAGAACCTGGTTGTTGATCCCTTCTGTGTGATTGCCTATATAAGAAGAAAAACATTCGTGTTTGGTTGTTGGGGTGAGGATCTTGCACGAAATATAAATGTCTATGTTTGCCTCATTCTGTTTCTTGTGAAGACATACATAGCCTTCTAATTTAAAAACTGCCTGAAGAGACTGGATTTTGGCAGTTAGTGTTAGATCACAAAAGTCGGGTTTTTTTTTCTCTACATATGGCCTTCCCAAGCATTCAAGATCAAAATATCACAAATCGATCACATTAGAGCCATCACAGATAAGAAAAGTGACTGTCCCTGTGATACTGATCTCATGCCAGTTCAGAGATAAGGCAATGTGAATATCTGCCTTTTTGGCTTACCCATGAAAGGAAAAATCCCCCAAAATCCAGATGTGATTCCAAACACAACACGGGACTGCCTTGTAAGGTGGTAGATCCCCTGTCAATGCAGGTATGCAAGCACAGGTTGGGCGGACCACTCATCATGGACATTTGTAGGGATTTCTTCCATAGGGCTTGAGAGCCACTAAAGTCCCTTCCAGACATCTGTCTGTGAAAGATCCTCCCTGGATTTAAGCTGCAAGGAAACCACAGAGTGGCGGAAGAGAAAACTGTTGACTCCCCAGCCCCCTTGTTCCCCATGGCTTCGGCATCCAATAGGCAGGTGGTAATGTCACGATGCTACACGAAGGCAAGGCGTAGGCTTCCAGGCTCAAACACAGCATGTACCAAACACACTGACAGTGTCTTAGTCAAAAATTAGAGCTGTGAAAGCTGATTAATTTTGCATCCAACTGAAATTCTATTTCACAGCAAAGCAGTTCCCCAGCTGTGAAAGGATGAGCACTACAGTTCCAAAGAAATCAATGATCCCTCTCTAGTACTTAAAGCATCCTTACGATTCCCTTTGGGTGACAGACAACTTTATAGGAACATTGTTCTGATAAATCAAACCTCAAGCATTCCTATCGGGAGGCAAACAACTGCCCAGAAAACTCATGCACTTCTCGGCCTTAAGTATTTGCAGGGCTCTCTGCCAGCAGGGCAGTGTGGAGGGCAGAGGCCCAGGCCCCTGTCTGCTCTTGCACGCTTTGGGGCCAGCTTGCTGCCTTCTGCCCCGTGGTCAGTTAAGACAGCAGGGAGATCACACTGTCCAAATGCTTGTGGGGTTCTCATGGTGCCGAACATCAACATGCACACATTCTAGTTCCTATCATGGGGAACGTTTATTTTTAGCCACCTCCACAAATAGGCTGAATGGTTTAGGCAGCTTTTTTTCCAGACAGTTTTTAAGGAAAAAATTATGCCAGGTAAAGCCATAAAATATAAGAGAAGGAAAAAATGAAAACAAAAAACAAAACCAGGTCTTGGGTAGGAAATGACAAGATTAAAACATTTTCCTTCTTCCGGATGTCTCTGGCCCTTTGGATATGGCAATGAGAATGCAGGTCGGAGGGAGGAATTTAGGAGGCACATGTCATGGCGTATTTGACCATGGAAACCTTTGTTCCTGGGTCCCACTGAAATTTCAGTTCCACAGTGACATAGTTTAGAAAATGTTGAGTTACAATAAAACCCATGGATCTACAGCATCGAGGAATGTTAATTGTGTGGTCTGGAAGGTATCAGAGAATCAAGCCTTTTACATAAGTCAGAAGCAGGTGAAAATAGCATTCAACCTGGTTCCTTTTTTCATGAAAAGTAGGGGGGCCTGTCCAATCATCTCAACTTGCATGAGTGCCAGGCCAAGAGGAAGAAGAGAAAGGGGCCCATGAGAAAGGGGGAGATGCTGGAGACCAAAGCAAGAAGAGACTGACCAAGTCCAACTGGTATTCCTGGGCCCAGGCAGTGGCAGGAGAGGTTTTGCCACATCTGCCCTGGAGCAGAGCTGAACCCCTAGGACAGCAATCGACAGAGATGGGCCCACATTAAGGGCTGTAAGAATACAGTTGATTAAGATTCTATAGTACAAGTCTAATCACTGCAGATAATGAGATTACTGTGCAGTAAATACAAAAGCAAGGAAACCACAGAGACAAGCTTGGGATGTTGTTCAGTAGAAAACACAGACTAAACCCGTGCAGGGCCAAAGCCAGGATGTTAATTGAAGGAGAGGGCAACAGATTCATGCCCTCAATCACATTGGCTGAAGCTTGCCAACAATGCCGTTTTAAGAGAAATACACGTTATGCCAAGAACCCCAATTCTATGATGGTCCTTCAGATGGAATATATTTACACTGACTTGGGAGACCAGATGGCCAAACATCCAACCACAGTCAATGTTCTGGTTCCAGTGACAGGACAACAGATTAGAAAAACCTTATTTATCAAAAAGCTTCCCCTCCACATGGAATCTCCCTAGAGAAAACTATCCCAGATAGATTTAAAAAAAAAAAAGTTTTTGTCCAAAAGTAAGTATTGCTGTATTATCTATATGAGTGGGAATACTGAAGCCACACACATTTCTAATAATAGGAGAGTTATATAAATTACACTAGAATCACAAATTGGGATTTTCTTCTGTTATTAAGAAGTGATGTTATGAAACATCTGTTAACTGGATTATGAACCTGGTTATAATATAATGTTAGGCCAATAAAAAATAAAAATATAAGCATTTTATGTAATTGAGATCATGAAAAAAAATAAGGTCAGGAATGACTAAAAAATCTAACACTAACAACATTTCCAGTAGGAGTTGTAGAGCTAAACATGACTGTACCTGACCCTTTTCTTTCCATGTTTTTTCAGAATTTTCGAGTTTTTCTTTTACAAATACCACTTTCTCTTATGAAACAAAATATAAAACAGGTTAGATCAGGAAAGGACTACCTTTCAAGGATGGTGGTAGAACTGGGCTTTCCTATTAAGTGTTCCTCACTGTAGATAAATATTCAGGGAACACTTCCATATGTGGAAAATAATCATAGCCAAATATTTTTTTAAAGATTTTATTTATTTATCTGACAGACAGAGATCACAAGTAGGCAGAGAGGCAGGCAGAGAGAGAGAGAGGAGAAAGCAGGCTCTCCGCGGAGCAGAGAGCCCAATGTGGAACTCGATACCAGGACCCTGGGATCATGACCTAAGCTGAAGGCAGAGGCTTTAAACCACTGAGCCACCCAGGCACCCCTATAGCCAAATATTTTTATAGCTATAAAAAATATCCACAGGAAAGGGGGAGAAAGAGAATGAATGGACACTGAGGAAACCATACCTTAGGTACACTCCAGAGGCTAGGTGTGGTTCAGAATAAATGCCTGTGGCTGGACCACGGACTAGAGTTATAGATGCCCAGGTTGCACAGGGCCAGAAGCCAAGAGCGCAGGTCTTCAGCTTCCTGTAATGGGTAGCTCACAGTGAGGCTTTCATGGCCAGCAATCTAGGATTCCAGAAGTCTGTTTTACCTAATGATATTTAATGAAATATTTGGAAGGGTATCTAAATGGCCTTGTCATGGTGAAAAATGCACATTAGACATTTGGTATGGAAGCCAGAAATGTCATGTAACCTGAGGGGTGACTATGAAGGAATAAAACAGATTCTCTTATGTGGTCAATCAATTTAACCTCATTCTGTAGAGTCATTCTTGATATGACAAAAGATCACATTTAAAAATGGCTTTGTCGGGACACCTGGGTGGCTCAGTTGGTTAAGTGGCTGCCTTTGGCTCAGGTCATGATCCCAGGGTCCTGCGATCGAGTCCCACATCGGGCTCCTTGCTCAGCGGGGAGCCTGTTTCTCCCTCTGCCTCTGCCTGCCACTCTGTCTGCCTGTGCTTGCTCTCTCTCTCCCTCTCTCTCTGACAAATACATAAATTTTAAAAAAAATGACTTTGTCTCTGCTCATATTTAAAAATGGCTTTGTCTCTGCTCTTGAAATAAATGATATGAACACTCTTAACTCCTGTTCAGGGTGTCTTCTTTTCGATCTGTCCCAAGTTAATAATGTGTCCCTAAAATATAATTTCAGGTCATTTAAAAAAATCTAAACAAATCACTTACCTTTATTATAGATGATGGAGACAAAAGAAAGAAAAAAATTACAATAGAAATGCTAATTAACGATACTCCCAGCAAAGGTGTCCTATCTATTTATAGGACAGCATGATGAATATAGAATTAACATAAATTCTTCTCTTAGAGGAATGATTCCATTTTTTTTAAGAACTTGCTTTCCAGTAGAATGCAGCTCCTCAATAAAGTAGCAGCCTGACACCAGCCAAGGAGAAAAGAAGCCACTCTAAAAATACCTCGATAAAAATGGAAAGAGCTGACATTTCCTTCCACGCTCCTGAAACAGCCGTCTCTGGGACTGCACAGCCCTCAGCTGCCCAGTTGCTTTGTCCTTCACTCTGCTTTATACAGCTATGCTTTGGGGGGCAAGGAAATGGCTCAAATTTTCACTCTACATGAACTTTCTTTCATTTCTTAAGATGGACTAATTACAGAAAGGCATTACAAACAAGTGCCAGCAACAGAATCTATAGAATTCCAAAAATACACAGTGCTACAGCAATCTTCAAGGATAAATACATTCAAACTTTAAACTCCTGGCTCATCAATTTCTGCTCTGCTCCCACATAGTCCCTTCTGGCATCAGCACTTGAATAGGTGTCATCTGTTCTCTCATTTACTCAAATGATTTTTTTTTTTAACGTGATGATGTGCCAGGCACTCTGAAGAGCTATGTGAGAGTAACTGATGGTTACACATGGCGTAGCTTCCCAAAAATCACTCCAAGGCAAGTTACAAGTCCCTAACCCTATATGATGGTGAGATAAACAGAAATTGAGAAACCCCTGTTTGATCTATTCACAGATTTGACTAGAGCCCACAGGACTGGTGGTGTATAAACTATCTTTCTTTGGATTCATAGATTGAAGACAGGTTGGCCAACCAATCAGTAGAAAACTTGGATTTAACTCCTGAGTCTACAATACTATTCTAGCCACTAAGCCATATGGCTATCCCTTGAGGACACACACACAATAAAAATATCCAAACAGGATCCTAGTCCAAAATGCCAGTGAAGATACTGACCCTTCTCCTTCTGGCAAGTGATCTCTTCATAAACTTCTAAGTTCAGGAGAAAGATGCTGTTATTTACCAAGATGTATTCTTTCCACCATGTTATGGACTGAATTGTGCCCCCTCTCCCAAAAAAAATTATAGGTTGAATTTATAACTCCTAATGTAACTATATTTGGGGATATGTCTTTTTAGGAGGTAATTAAGATTAAATGAGGTCATAAGAGTGAGTCCCTACTTCAGCAGGAGTAGTGTTCTTATAAGAAGAAGCATCAGGGGTGCTTGGGTAGCTCAGTTGGTTGAGTGTCTGTCTTCAGCTCAGGTCATGATCCCAGGGTCCTGGGATGGAGCCCCATGTCAGGTACCCTGCTCAGTGGGGAACCTGCTTCTCTCTCTCCTTCTGCTCCTCCCCCTGCTTGTGCTCTCTGGCTCTATCTCTCTGTCAAGAAAATAAATAAAAAATATTGAAGAAGAAGAAGAAGAAGAAGGAGGAGGAGGAGGAGGGGGAAGTGGGGGAGGAGGGGGAGGAGGAGGGGGAGGGGGAGGCGGAGGAGAAGAAACGTCAGAAACCTCTGCATACAGAGAATGGTGGAGGAGGAAGAGGAGGAGGAGGAGGAGGAGGGGGAGGAGGGGGAGGAGAAGAAACGTCAGAAACATCTGCATACAGAGAATGGGCCATATGAGGAAAGTGGCCATCTTCAAGCCAAGGAGAATCTGCAGGAGAAATTCACCCTGCCAACACTTTGATCTTTGATTTCCAGCTTCCAGGACTGTGAGATAATACATTTCTGTTGTTTAAGCTACCCAGTCTGTGGTATATGGCCACTCTAGCTGACCAACATACCATATGACAGTCCACATGACAGATATGTTAGTCTATGTAAGAAAACACATCTAGTATATGCTAGCCATTATGTGAACACAATGAAAGGTACTTGAGGCACTTGTATTTCGTTTGCAGGTACAGTTGAGGCATAACTGCTTTGAGATCAGGAAGATGAGGGTCCCTAATTCTCCATGATTTACTCATATCTCTGCCTACTCCAAAGCATTTAGGGTCTCATGTCTCTAAGACCTTTATAATAGTGAAGGAAATTCATGTTAATGAAGAAAATTGATAGATTTTTTTTAAGGGGGATTGTTTTTAATCTCTGCCTTTTTCTTATTTTCTTACTTGAAGCCCCAAGTATCTTCAAATTGAAAGCTCAGTCTCACTTACTGCTAAAGCAGCTTTTCTTATAAGCGAGTCAGAAATGACATATAGCATACCTGTGTTAAACCGAGGACATCCACCTGGCCATTATAATTTCTACTGGTTTACAATTGATGCCCAGGCCATGGACTGGCTTTATAGTCCACTATTCTATCCCTATCTGAAGTTAGCTTCTGGGCTGAGAGCCTAAGAACCCAGATTCCTAAAAATCGAGCACTCTGATTAGCTCCTGTTTGTTTCCAACATTATACCCCTTAGATGTTTTCCTATGGACTAGAGTCTTCGTTCCAATGAACTAATGACTAAAAGCATCCCTTCCTAGGTTTAATACTAGTCTTTGCTAATTACTATGTATCAGATAATAT
This sequence comes from Mellivora capensis, assembly GCA_004024625.1. Classification (NCBI taxonomy): domain Eukaryota; kingdom Metazoa; phylum Chordata; class Mammalia; order Carnivora; family Mustelidae; genus Mellivora; species Mellivora capensis. The sequence goes on along the minus strand of PISX010005625.1, from coordinate 57,707 downwards.
ACTAAATTGTCTTGAGAGTTACCTCATTTGTTTTAAACAATTTTTGAGCTAGTTATAAATTTTATCACCATTTTAAAGAAACAAAAACAAATGAAGGCTACAGAGTTTAAGTCACTTGGTAAAAATCACAAATTAAATGTGATGAGAGATTTAGGATATTGGCCAAAATGAAGTAACATGGAACAGATTTACCCTTCTAAGATAACTATAAAAAAAGATAAAAATACATAAAACAATGTTGATCAAGACTTTATCTGGGCAAAGAAGGTAAGTGATCACTGGAAATGGGAAATCAAATGACAGATGAAAATTCCAAGTCTGAGATAAATGAATGGAACTAAAGATAGATTAACCATTCCATTGCAGAAGAAAAGAGTAAAGTACAATATTTGAATATATAGCATTATAAAATATTAAAAACAGAAAAATATTTTTTTTTAAAAAAGAACCAAGCATCAGTAAAGTGTGGGACCACTTCAAGCTACATATCAGGCTTATAACCTATGTGAAAATAATTGGAACTTCCCAATAAGAGAAAGACTGAAAAAATATTTTAAAATATATTAGCTAAAAAATTTTGAATTTTAATGAAAACAATAAGCCCATAGAATCAAGATGTGCAACAAATCCCAAGTATGAGAAAGATGAAGAAAACTATAAAGGCACATCATAACCAACTTTCTACAAAATCAGCAATGAATAGAAAATCTTATGGGAAAACACAGGGACCAACGTACAAAGACAGGAATGACAAAAGGATTCTTGTCAGAAACATTGGGATCTTGATGAAAAGCAAAGACAAACAAACAAAAATAGTTAACATAGTATTCTTTACCCAACAAAAACAGCTTTGAAAACAGAAGTGAAATAAAACCATTTTCAAACATACAGTTGCTGTGAGAATTTATCAGTAACAGCATTGTACCACAAGAAATAATAAAGGATGTTCACAAAGAAGAAAAATACCAGTTGGGAATCTGAATGTACATGAGGAATAGAGGGCCCTGGAAATGGTATCTGAGTGAGTAAATATATAGACTTTTAAAATTTTTATTAAATATCTAAAAATATAATCAATCATTTAAAGCAAAAAGAATAACAAAGAACTGTGAGATTTATAATATATCTTGAAATAAAATGTGTGATAATAAAAGAATAAAGGCTAGGAAGGGAGAAATGGAATTGTACTGTGTAAAGTTCTTATGCTATATGTTAAGTTGTATAATACTGCTTACAGTTAGAAAGTTAAAGATGTATACTACAAACCACAAAGCAATGGTTAAGCAACCATGAAAACAGTGAAACAAAGAGCTAACACTAATAAGACAATAAAGGAAATGCAAACACAAATTAAAAGGCAGAGATTATCAGATTGGATAAAAGAGAAAAACCCAATTGCATGCTGCCTATAAGAATCTCATTTTAAGTTTAAATTTATAAATAGGTTAAAAGTAAATGGATAGGACCAGATCATACAAAAAATAACCAACAGAAAACAGTCATATTAAAACCAGATAATAGGCTTCATGACCTCAAAAACTTGAGGGATAACAAGGGATATTACAGAACGATGCATGGGTAGGTCAACTCTCCAAGAATTCATAACAATTTTAAATTTGTATGCAACTAATCAGAGAGAAAAACTGCAAAATGCATGAGGCAAAAATTGATAGAGTGTAAGGATAAATTGGCAAATTCACAATTGCGATCTTATTTTTCAACCCATGCCCTTAACAGCAAATCATTAAGGATACGGGTGACATGAATGATAGTATCAACCAGTTTGACAAAATTTATAATTATAGAGCACACCATCCAAACACAGCAGATAAACATTCTTTTCTAGTGTGCATGGAATACTTACCAGGATAGATCATATTCTAGTTCATATAACAAGTTTCACTCTATTTAAGAAAATTTGACTCATATAATGTATGTTTTCTGACCAAAATGGAACTAAGTTAGAAATCAATAATAAAATTATAGTTGAGAAAAGTTCAAATACTTGGAAACTAAATGCATTAAAGAAAAAAGAAATATTAGAATGGTAAACCAAATGAAGATAAAAGTGGAGCATATCAAAATTTGTGAGATGTAGCTAAAGCAGCATTTTGAGGAAATTTATAGCACTGAAAAGCTGCATTAGAAAAGAATGAAGTCATAATCTTGGCTTCTACATTAAGAAATAAGAAAAAGAGGGGCGCCTGGGTGGCTCAGTGGGTTAAAGCCTTTGCCTTCGGCTCAGGTCATGATCCTAGGGCCCTGGGATCAAGCCCCACATCAGGCTCCCTGCAGGGACCCTGCTTCCCCCTCTCTGTCTGCCTCTCTGCCTACTTGTAATCTCCGTCTGTCAAATAAATAAAATCTTTAAAAAAAAAAAAAAAAGAAATAAGAAAAAGAAAATCAAATTTAAGAACAAGTAATCACAATTAGATCAGAAATGAATAAAACAGAGGAAGGGAAAACAAGAAAGAAAAATCCATGAAATCAAAACTTGGTAGTTTAAGAAGATCAATAAAATTTACTAATATCTACCTAGACTAGTTAGGTAAAAGAAGTGAAAGAAGATACAAATTACAAATATCAGACATAAGGAGAGATGACATCACTACAGCTTCTAGAAATATTGGAAGGAAAATAAAAATATTGTGAACAACTGTATGCCAATAAACACTTCAATGAAATGGATGAATTCTTTGAATGACACAAACAATCAGAACTCATTCAAGAAACAGATAACTTTAATTACTTGTAGATAATTAGTTATTGATAATCTATACCAATAAATCAAATTATAGTTCAAACCTTTGCATGAGGTTTTCACCCCAGGTAACTTTATCAGGCAACTGTTACCATATATTTAAGAAAGAAGTACTACTATTCTACACAAACTCTTTCAGAAAATTGAAGAGGAGGGAATACTCCTCAACTTATTTTATGAGGCCAACATTCCCCAATACCAAAAACAAGTAAAGACATTACAAGAAAAATGCACACCAGCACTCTTCAGGAACATAGAAGCAAAAATTTATAACACAATTTTAGCAAATTTAATCCAACAATATGTGAAAAGGATAATACATCCTGGCCAATTAAGGTTTATCCCTGGCATGTAAGGTTTATTTAACACTCCCAAATCCAACAATATAAGTCACAATATTAACATATTAAAAAGAAAACCCTAAGATCACCTTAGTTTGTTGAATGCTGAGTGTGACTACGACCCACCTCAGCTGACACTGGTAGGGTCCTAGCCTATCTTGTATCTGAGTCCTCCTGATGTGAGGCAGTTCTGATTTATAAACAAAGATCTGCACAGGAAATGCATGATTTTTATCTTAGTGTGATCAAAGATGTTTATGCCAGTTGTGTCTGTGTGTGTGTGTATTTATGTGTGTGTGTGTGTGTGTGTGTGTGTATAAAAGTTTGGATGAAAAATATAAAATAAACGATATCTGGATGGGATGCCTGGGTGGCTCAGTCACATAAGCGGCTGCCTTTGGGTCAGATCATGATCCCAGGGTCCTGAGATTAAGTCACACATCACTCTCCTTACTTAGTGGGGAGCTTGCTTCTCCCTCTGCCAGCCACTCCCCCTCCTTGTGCACTCTCTCTCTAACATACATAAATAAAATATTAAAAAAATAAAATAAAGGACATCTGGAACCACAGATCATTAAATGTTAAAAGAAACACTGTCATATTTAGAGATTGAGAGTAAAACAAACTCACATAGAACATCCAGAAAATATTTTCCACAGTGATTCTAATGTTATTTAATGAGGAAGATACAACACTTCTTTTCTTTTATTTTCCTCCTTCTCTTCTTTTTATCTATTATCATCATCATATTAAATGGAAGTCTCTAAATAAAAGTGTTCTAGAAGGAGATATTTTATTCTAGAAACTGGAAGAGGCTCTTTCAAAATGATATTTTATTTCTACAGTTCTGTACATACTACTTTGCAAATGTTATCATATCAAATAGCATCAAATGTAAATTACTGTGTACACTATAACTCTGTGACATAAAAGTAAAGAAATATAATCAACACTTCTCTTTCCTCTACAGATGGCAATTCACTGAAATGTTTGCTTTCCTTAACTGAGGAAACCATGCTATCATAAATAGAACATACAGATTCTCAAGGATTAATAACTTGTCTGTATTTATAAATTATTTTTAAATTATTTATAATTATTTTTAATTTAGAATAAATTATATAATATATAGTAATATATATTATATAATATTATATATTATTATAAATTGTTAATATATTATTTATAAATGTTATAAATTCACTAAGAGCCATGAAAAAATTAGTTAAGGTAATATATATCTGCATATATATATATATATATATATACACACACACATATATCGATGAATATCACAAGACCCTAACTGTGAATGTCTGTAAAGCAAACAAAAATGCTAATAAGGAACCCAATCTCTTTAATAAAATCTAATGAATACTTTCAGAATGCCACAACTAAATAATATAGCTCCTGGCATTTAAATCTCCTTGATTTTTTCCTGTAAGTATTTGCTTCATCTCAAATTGTCTGAACTACATTGAAATCACAATATCCACTTACACGTTCTTCACCATCCTAGGCTCAACCACACATCCAGTCCAATACCACACTTCAGCATGATGAGATGGGAAAAATATTCTGATTTTTTCAGTTTTAGTATTTTTATACTATTATAAAACAGTACCATGCCTGACATATCATGAGCACTGAGTAACTACAACTTCTCATTTCACAACATAGGTGATTTTTTGCAAGCCATTCCAATTTAGATTATGACTATATTCATTAGATCATAATAACAAGAGTGAATGCAATTTGTAACTCACATTCCTAGAAGAATAAAAATGCTTCCCTAGTATGCTAGAAGAATTTATATTACTACAATATTATAAGATGATGGATTTCTTTATATTTTTGAAATTTCCTTACCACGATGGCAACATATCATTGTCACAGCTGTCACTGACATTGGCATGCCATTAATCTTGCACTTGGATGCCCCGGGAGATCTGGCCACAGGAACAAATCTTAGTGACTGCCCCAACAAAGAAACAACTGTCAGTCTCGGGACAAGAAAAGAAGAGCCACTTTTACTGGGTTGAAAAAAAGTTCTACACCACCAAGAAATAGACATATGCCTATTACCTTTTAAGCCACCCGTCTTTTGGTGCAAGATGCCATCTCTGCATTAATTATGTTCACGTATAAGCCATGCAGACATACTTTGTTCTTAGCACGACACATAATAGTTCAATATCAAGGCCTCCTAATAGCCCACAAATACTGACGGGTCAAGGATGTGGCAGGTGGATCCCTATGTTCTCAAGGCCGTAAGCCTTAGAATCACTAGAAGGCATGTGGAATGTTACAGAGGTAGAATGAAGCAGGATTCAAAATGCAGGTCTTCCTTTCAAATTCCATTCTGGCTTTCCCATTTCTTAGCTGAAGGAGTCAAAGCAAGCCAATTTGTTATTTCCTCAAATATAAAAGGAGGGAAATAATAACCACCTCATAGATGTTTCTAAGAATAACAAAGGCAATGCATTTAAGGAGCTCACTGTAGTTTCTGTTGCATCGTAAAAATTCAAAGAATGATCGCTGATTTTGGATGTGCAGGGAGCATGGGCCTCTCTCTCCCTCCCAGGACTTGTGGCCCTGTTTCTGACTTATGTACACACATGAATAAGCTATGAAATAACCACAGTTACCTTGTTGAGAAGACAAATGAAAGATTTCCTGAATTATAGACTTCCCAGTCATCTATAACCTGGATTGGTGACCAGATACCAAAATTATCCCCTATGGTTATAGTGAACATATCGACAAGTCTTTGTGTTCCCAAGGTTTATTTTTGTAAGATAAAAACATGACACTCAAGAAATAATTTCTGAAGACCTAGAATTTATTAACACACAAGCACCTATGTGCTGTCTGCAAAATCCGCACAGCCTATCGGATGATAAAGGAAGCTTCAGAAGACAATGGGCGGGTTCACCTGAGACCATGATCCATCCACTTCTATCTATCCTCGAAAAGGCCTGGAAAAACGTAACAGGTACTCATGCCAACACAGCCACGCCCTTCCCCAGGAAGAGCAAAGCAGTCTGTCACTGGAAGTTTCAGCCAAGAAGCCAAATTCTTTCTGAAACAACTCAGACAGACAGTTTTCTAACCGTCTGTCCCAAAACAGATTGACAGATCTAGCTGTGAAGTCAGCCACTGAGGACTCTATCAGCACCGCCCATTCTGGGCAGCTACAAGCTCAGCTGGTCCTAACCCTCCCCAGGCAGGCAGGAGCCAGGGCAAAGGAGCCCATTCATTATGAAGACTCCCTGTGAGGGCTGGGCTGGAGTTAATGCTCCTGGAAATGGTCAGAGCAGGCTCGGGGCCAGGGAAGGGGTTATGAAACCTCTATAACATAAGGAGACTATGGTAATCTGGTTGCCCTCTCTGAATAAAGCATCAGAGAACAAGGGAGGATAATTTAGAAGAAAAGCAACACCACGCTAGGGACAATAGCCGGGAGGAGAGTATGAAATCCCAATGCAAATTGCATGCCTCTAGGTACCAATTTGCCTTGCAGCGGAATTTAGGCTTCCTAAAGTTAAATTATGCATACAACAGCCTCATTATCCACAGTGGTATTTTCATATAAAGATCTGAAGACAAAATGTAAGCTTGCCTCTTGGAGCCTTTAGAAAAAGCGATTGACTAATCCACATACGGAACAGCTCTGTTTCCACCTGCTGCTGCCTATACAGATGGGAAAGATGTGACCAAGGGGACTCCCTGCAGCAGCCAGTGCCATTGCTGTCCTGGGCCTCTCTTTCAGATGCTGCAATTTTGCAAAACATTTTAAACACATTATTCTAAAGTCACAATGCACGCAGCTGGGTTGCAATAAGAAATGTTTCCTGTAACAGTATTTGGTGGGTTTTTGTTCTCATACTAATATATTCTTTCTCGTATTAGACCAAAATAAACATGTTTGGGAGGTCTGTTTTTCTACCCAAGAGGTGTATTTATTATTTATAAAGATAGTCTTTAGGAGTTACTTTCCCCAAGAGGAATGATATTGTTGCTAGATGAATTTTTCACTCATTCAACAAATATTATTGAACTACCACTCAGCTGAAAACCAGAGTTGAAAGACAAATTAGATGTTGCCCAACTTTCAAGATGTTCACTTTCTATTTGTGAAATAAACAAAGTAAACAAGCCAGTTCCGTTCTATACAATATGTTCTTTGTCGTGGGGGCTAAGCAGAGGCAAGAGCTGAAGAGAAGGGACATCTGAGCTATCCTCAAAAAACAATTAACTTGTTGAAAAGACTGGGAAGGTGATATATAGAATTTGCAAAGGTATAAAGGTTAGGTGGTATGCAAGCGTCTGTGAGAAGCTTCATAGAAAAGAACATAAACTCCAAGACTGTTGGATGCAAGGGAGCCTTGTGTCTGGGACTTTATTTCATGCCGTGTAGAGTTTAGATTTTACACTGAGGATCACAAAGCATTATGAAGAATTCTATGGGTGGAATGAAAAAAAAATGATCATTTAGAAAACTCTTGTCTTTCTTCTGCTTATGCAATTCCATATCTAAACCACAGGAATTATGGAAAATAAACCGTAAGAACCCAAACCACATGTGACACCACAAACAAGATCATATGTTTATGTTAAATCAACCATTCTGGAAACAGAATGGAGAGCCTGTTGACCAGAAGAAACTGGAATTACAAGAGTTAGGAGAAAATGGTGATAATACAAGCTTATTTTTAAAAAAATAAATTGAATAATTTATAGAAAAAAAAAACCAACCTTGGTGTGGAATATTATGGCAACACGAATTTTTTAAAAAATTATTACAACCCAGACAGAATAAGTCAAAGGGGCTAAGTGGTACTTGGAAGGGATGCTGGCTTAGATGATGACTTTCTACAAGCTCACATTGAAGACAGTGATGTCAGCTGACCCTCCATTTCTCTAAAGCACTATGGCCATCTGTCACTCTTTTCCTGTTTCTCTTCACTATCTTACTGTGAACTTAATCAGTAATTCCCAAAATGGACGCTTACTGTGTGTCCAGGTGTATTCCCTGTGAAAGAACTTGAGTCTCACAAGGTGTGGAGAATTTGATAGAGCTGTCAGTGATTCTAATATTTGCTTAGTTCATAAACTAGGTCCTCTGATTTTTAAAAGAAAACATGGAGAAGGACATGATGTTGAAAAGAGTTTATATCTGACCTGGAAATATTAAGTTTGGCACGTGACCCAAATTTTGATCACTTCTCATAGGCCTGCCCTCTACCTTATTAGTTAACTCCAATCTCATCACAAGGGAATTTTCTACTGTATCTTTCTCCTGAGAAAAATAAAACTGAGTGGCTAAAACCTCACTACTTTTCAGAATCCTAGCCATCAAATGACACTAAGTTTTCTTGGGAGTTAAAAAAAAGAGGGAGACGCACCTGGGGGCTCAGTCAGTTAAGAGTCTTGCCTTTGGCTCATGTTATGATCCCGGGGTTCCTGGGACTGAGTTCTGCACTGGGCTCCCCGCTCAGAGGGGAGTCCTCCTCTCCCTCTGCCCCTCCCCCTGCTTGTGTTCTCTCTCTTTCTCTTTCTTTCTCAAGCTCTCTCTCAAATAAATTAATTTAATTAAATTTTTTTAAAAAAGAAAAAAAAAGGAGGAAGGAAGATAAAAAATGGTAATAAAGAAACCAGGTGAGCAGCAGTAAGAAAGGTAACTAAACAGACCATCCTTGGTCACTGTATGTCACCAATTCTTGGTGATCTAGAAAAAGGAATATTAATTCATTCATTAACTCACCAAATATTTAATGCCAACTATGAGCCAGATACTTTTCTAGGTCTTCACATAACTATACAGAAAAAAAAAAAAACCAAAACCCTTCCTGGATCTGACATTTAGGTGAGGAAAATAAAATAGTTTCTAAATCTCTGGCTTGGCACACTGGATTATCATTGTATCTCCGAGACAGGAAATTCATGTCTGCTGTAGGAAAAAAAAAATCTATTCTGCCTTTGGCATACTGAATTTGAAATCAGTGTTGTCTATACATTTACTTGAGGGATTACACATCCTACGGGGTATGAAGACATCACACATTCTATACCTTTCTGGAGCATGCAGAACTGATATTCCAGAAACAATGTATTTCAATTTTCAGGAGCTGGGGACAATGAAGGTCTCAGTCAACTGATCAGAAAGGTAAGCTAATGAGCAAAAATGACCTGCAGTACACACATGAGCGAGAGGCAAGGTAAGTGTGACTTAAGGGTGACACTTACTTCTGCCTAACAGTGCTAAAAACAAGCAGCCTGGAAATTGTTCCATGGTTTTATCTGGATGAGGTCCCCTTGTTCACCATGAAGGTGGCCTCCAGAGGCAAACTCAGCTCTGCTTTAGCTGGGATTACAGAAAATGGAACTGACAACTCCCTGCCTAAAGAAGATGAAAGGGCCACACTCCCCGTAGGCAAACAAGGACAAAGGTGAACTTGGGCAGAGGTTTTCAACCTTTTCCTTTTTAGAAGTAAAAACTTCTTACACAATGAAATCTAATCCCATTTATGTCAAAGGAAATGGAACAGATGAGGGCAATGTGGCTGCATTGGGAAAGCAGACCACACCAGGGCCCAGCATGATCCTAAATTAAAGACACTCCTGGGCCAACCCTGTTATTTCACCAGCAGAGAAAAGGAAAAGGTCTATTGAGGCAAAGATGTTAGTTCCTTTAAAAACAGCAGCCAAGTTTGATTTGGAATCCAGTTCAGAGCCCTTCTGATTTCCCACATTTCCTTAAAGCAGCGTGATTTCAACAGACCTGGTTTTAAAGGATATCTCCTCAAAGAATGCATTGGGAGGCAAAGAAACTTACTCACTTAATTTTATGATTAATGATTAATAAGTATGATGGATAGCCCAGTCTTTTCCATCACCAAAGGTCCCACATTGCTTTAGCAATAGCAGTAGCAAAGTGGTCTCTATAATTTTATGATAGTCAATAAATCTTTTAAATTCTTAATAACCAGGTTTAAGTCCTTCTACTTCTTCAAAGCAAAACTGCAATATATTCTTCTCATGGGGGCCGAGACATTTTGGCCTAGACATGGAAGGGTGATGCGTAGCAAAGCAGAAGCTTCTGGGTACATGTCCCGTGAATGCCTCCAGGTACTTCATAGCGTTAAACTACCCATCAGTTGGGGCCAATACAAAATTTCCCGTAGAAGGTTATCATTATTTTAGGCCCCAAATCTCCCTCACAACTATGAACACCATGGTAAAAATCACTTATATGATTTCTTTGTCTTCAACAAAAGGTATATGGTTATGAGGTAAAAAATCACATATGCACAGCAGAACTCATTCAAGTACCCCAAATAATGTCATCCTTAAAGGTGTCACCTTGGGAGGTACCATCCTTAGAGGGACAACCACTGCCTTCTCATCTCCTGCCAGCTTCACTATATGATCCACGCAGGAAGATCAAATCACATCACCTCAGACTGCCTTTTACTCAATGCGGTTTCTCCCATATTTTTTTTAATTATTTATTTATTTATTTGACAGACAGATCTCACAAGTAGGCACAGACGCAGGTAGAGAGAGAAGAGGAAGCAGGCTCCCTGCGGAGCAGAGAGCCTGATGCCAGGCTCGATTGCAAGACCCTGGGATCATGACCTGAGCTGAAGGCAGAGGCTTAACCAACTGAGCCACTCAGGAGCCCCTGGTTTCTCCCATATTGACCACACAGGTTACTTTACCTACAGACACTTCAAGAACTGAAATCATTCCTCAGAGATGAAGATTGGCTCTGTTGTTTGCTAACCAGCACGTGACAGTGTGCCCAGACTCCACAAAGGGCTCAGAAAGTAAGTTTCAAAAGTACTTCTAAGCAGTAAGTGTTTTGGCTTTCCAGGTAGATGGACTTTTAACAGACATCACACATTGCTAATAGCAGACCTCACACAGCTTTATTTTTAATGTGCTGTATTATATCTAAACTTTATCATTTTAAATATAGACATAAATGCCATATGGAAATTGCATTATTTTGATAATAGGTAGAAAAACAAAAATGTGTATCTATTTGAATACATCCAAACACACACACACACACTCAGCTAGCGACTGTCAAGTCCAAAGTCACTGTTTTAGAGTTGAGGAAGTAAGTCCCAGAAAACTGAGAGTAATGTGCATCCAATGGCATGAATTTTGGATAGAGAAAAAAACCTGGAACAGAACCTGGGAAAGCTTATATTCTGCAACTTTTTTTTATATTCTTCATCTCTTTTTAATGTCAGTTACAGGAATGCTGGAAACAAATAAGTAAGTCATTTTTCCTACTTTGGCACTAATTGCCCCATTCAAAAATGAGAGGGTTCCTCGAGATTATCTCTGTGGTCACTCCAAATTTAAAACTCCGCCATCTGGAAGTTTCAGAAGACTGGGCAGAAGAGAGATAATAAACGAAAAGTTTGGAATTTCTTAAGAAGATGAGGAAATGTCATTATGGTTTTAAAAGTCACATCAGTCCACAACACTGGCTTCTTAAATGACATCAACTCATGTAGATTAATATGCTGAGGTCAAACTAATGAGAGAAAATAAGTGATAAAGCTCCTCTTATAACTAAAAATGTCACAAGAGATAACATCTACTGAGTATTGAATATGTGCTGAGGACATTCCTAAGTTATCTTATTCTTCTCCCAAACCCTAATAGGTAGATTGCATTATTATCCCATGAACAAGCGGGGTTTAAAGGACTAAATAACTTGTCCAAGCCTTCAGTTGTCAGAGAGGATGAAATGGACGTGCGGTCAGTGTTGTAAAGGCCTCCCAACTGGTGGCCTGGAATACATAAACTCCTCTCTGTTTACTCTGACACAGCTGGAAACCAAACGCAAGTTTGCAGGATCTGGCCTTAACTGGACTGGGGACAGTGTCCCTTCCCAGTCACACATCCATCACTGGGCTGTGTATGGCTGCCCTAGTTTTTTGAGAACACCTCCACAGAAAGATCACAGGGCCTTTCAGAGGCCAGAGCTGGTCATACTTACTGCTTCACTGTCACCTGGGTAAGGTCATCCAAGAGATGGCATCTGAGACTGAGGGTGTCCAGGAAGCACAAATGGGGCCCTGCCTCAACGGACAGGATTCCAGATACTACATTCAGGACAGGCTCAACTAAACAGTGAAATAATGATCCTAATGCTATTTGTATGGTGCTTTTTTTTTTAAGATTTTATTTTTATTTATTTGACAGACAGAGATCACAAGTAGGCAGAGAGGCAGGCAGAGAGAGAGTAGGAAACAGGCTCCCTGCTGAGCAGAGAGCCCGATGTGGGGCTCGATCCCAGGACCCTGGGACCATGACCTGAGCCAAAGGCAGAGGCTTTAACCCACTGAGCCACCCAGGCGCCCTTGTATGGTGCTTTTATGTTATCAGTCTATTTTTTTTTGGATATTATTGGATTCAGCATAGTTTTGTGACTGAACGGGAATTATTATCTTGAAATATAGGTAAGAAAGCCAAAGTTCAAAGAGGAGGTCTGATATAACATCTAAGCTGCATGGGCTAATGATGTTGCCTCAGATCTCCTTGTTTTGTGATCCTTTGCCTCTACTTCGGCAATAATTCTTCCTACATGGAAGGTGCTCTCTTGAAACATCCCTAGATCAAGTACACCTCTGAGGAAGGAATGGAATCCTATTATTTACAGCTTAGTGAGAATCCAATCAATCTGGGCACTTGCCTTTCAGGTCCTTTGGGGTACGGAACTTCCATTGCAGGCTCTAGGAGTCAGGGAGGTAGCAGATGCAGGCAACGAGACTACAAGGGGACCATAACACAGAGTCCTCATCTTCTGTTTGTATTTCAGATCTTCTGCCAATCTTTCTTTCTACAGAGGGGTTTTTCTAGGGGTAACTCCGGCTGCCTATTTGGAATAGTTTTCTCAAATTATTTGCTAAGATTCTGGCCCCCACAATACAGACTCAGATATACCATTATGGCTTCGTAGTACCTGTCAGAAGAGTCAATCTCAAAAATTTGTACATCCAGGCTTCTGCTCCTCTTTTTTCTTTTCTTACTGATTATTTACTATGTGGGAGGCCCTGTGTTGCTTATTGGTGGCAGAGAATAAACTAAATGTCCTTGCTTGTGAATATTTAGGAGAAAGGGAATTGCCCCTGGAAGAGAACCAATGTTCCTTGAGCCACTGAGCCTGCAACAGACTCATGGGGTGGATGCTTTATAAAATCACCAACACATCACTTATACCAGAGATGTTTTATTGGCCTGATTTTGCAGAAAGTTAAATAATTTGTTCCGAGTAATACAGCCAGAATGTCGTGTAATCATGACTTGCTGGCTGGGACAGCACCTATAGGACGGAGCTCAGACTTTCAAGGTGATTATGGTCATAGGCAATCAATTCCAAGTCCACCATTTACTACTTGAATGATTGTGGACAAGACGTTTAATGTCTCAATACCTCTGTTCCTTTGTCTATAAAATGGGACAGCAGTTGGAAATGATAAAATGGGAGAACAGCTGGAAATTCCCTTCTTGTTTAGAGTGAGTATAAGATAAGATAATATGGGGAATGTACCCAGTACCAGATGCATGGAAAGTATTTAGTAAATTCCTAATAACTCTTAAGCAGCAAGACCTCACTTGCTCATCGATTTTCCTGATCCCACCTGGTTTCTTGCATGTCCATATCTTTGAGTTTTTTGTCTTGTTTGTTTTGGTTTGGTTAACCATAATGAAAAATATAAAGACACAGTTTTCAGTACAGCTAGCGAGTGGTATCTCAATCATTAAAAAATATTTGTTTCACTAATCGCTTGGTCCATTTCCCCTTATATACAGGTGGAGAAGAGAACAAGTCAAGGGATCATTTCATTATGCTGCTTGGGAACAGACAGGCAAAGTTGTTACAGTCTCAAATATTTAGAGAAAATAATTTAAGATAAAAGTATGAGTATCTGGTGAACCCAAAAAGAAACAATTATCTCAGTCAATAAAGGCCCTACTTTTTTAAAGTAATCTCTACACTCAATGTGGGATTCAAACTCACAACCTCAAGATGAAGAGTCACACACTCCACAGACTAAGCCAGCCAGTTGTCCCAAGGCCCCACTTTAAATTAATTTTGTGAGTAATGCTGCTGATCCTACATACGTGAAGATCTCTCATCCTTTCCTATTGGAATCTCAGAGAGTAACATCTGATCAGTACTCAGGGAGGAGCTAGAAAGAAATGTCTCCTCCCACTGCACAATCTTTAGGAGGAGTAACACAAAACCTCCCCATGTTTGGCAATACAGACAAGCTAATTTCTAAGTGCTGATGCTTGCCTGAGATTTGACATTTCCTGAAATGAATTCCTTATGCCTAGATAAGTGGGGAGAGGGAAAGAAATAGGGCAGAGGAAGAGAGAGAGAGAAAGGGATGGAGAGGGAGAAGGAATTTTTTTATTAGTGGTCAAAGAACAGACATCTCTCTCTCCAGTTTTTGTATCCTGCCTCTGCCAAAATCATAGCCCTCCATGGATACACTTCTTACGGTATTTTGCAGGTTGAAAAAGAGTGATTGGAAGAAATTGCTGGCGTACTCAACCCAGCTACCCTTATGGCCCTTTCACATACAATAGCCTAAAGTGGTAGATGTGTATATTTTAGAAAATACAATATTATTCTTTTGTGCTCAGTTGTGTCAATGTTATTCATTTTCCTTCAATTTTATTTGAATGAAAGTTGAAATCTCCAGACTACTTTGATAGTTGTATAAAAATAGTTTTATGTGGTAGAGAATTCTTCTATCCGCATGGCATAATAGCACACTAACATTTTGGGGTACTCATTGTTTGCAGGATAACAGACATAAACCCAGAAATGAACAGCATTCAGTCTGAGTCTGCCTGATAGAAAAATCCATAATTCACCTCTCTGACTTGCTCAGAAAACACAGCACAAGTCCCATCCCCTTTTTGGTGCCTGCCCCAACCTTCTGTTCACAAAACGGAAAGCACAAGAATGAAGAAGATGAATGATACTGCAGCAACGCCACACTGAGAATCGGGGGTCACTTGTAGAGGAAACCATTACTCTGACAACTGTGAGAGGGAAGAATGGGAGGCAGAGACTGGAGGTTCCCAAAGAAAGCTGTGAAGAGGCAATGGCAGTCATCCAGGAGACATAAGGAAGGACTGAAAAAGAAGTTACAGCAGGAAGGTGAGGCAAATGCTACCGCAGACCTAATCTGTGATAGATTGGCCACTTGCTGCTAAAAAGTTTGCGGAAGAAGGAAGGTTGAAGTTGCTGTGATCATCGTCGTCGTCATGATCATGGTTGATCATAATCAACCAAGGTACATCAAAGAAAGGGCTGAACTGGGAGAAACAATTTAAGTTGAAAGGCACTGACATTACAAGTTAACTTAAGACACCCTCCGATTTACCTGTTCAAAGTTCTACCCTTGACTCTTACCTCCCTAAACACTCTTATTTAAGGGCTCCATGTTACTGTTCCTGATACATGCTTTCTGTGTGCCTCTTGATTTTGCTGAGTTATTTAACTTCCCTTTTCTTTGACTTCCCTTCCCCGATGACTTGGAATATAGATGATTTTCCTGGGAGTCAGATTAATTTCTACCTTCCCTCCTTCCTGGCAGCAGAATTCTAGTAGAAGTTGGAATTCTTCCAGATGCTCTGACTTGGACCTTCCAGGGCATCAGAAACCATCAGCCAAGCAGTGGAGGACTTTCTTCAAGTCAAGGGCACCTGTTGTTGTTTTTTTTTTTTTTTCTTTTTTCTTTTTTATTATTTTTTTTTAATGCAAAGCAGTTTGTGAAATGAAACACTATCACCTTCAGTTCAAGTAAGAGATCTTGAAACACAGTAAGTGGCAACATGGGAGTTGTTTTACAATTTCACCCATGGCAGTTTAAAACCTTATGCCAATTTATTTTTCTGAAGTTCTGCAATCTCACAGGAATTTGTACAAAACATATTCATAAGCAGTAATAAGGGAAAGATAGGAGATGACAGCTTACATGCATCTGAGCTGTCCTTCACCCCCAACAACCACTGAGACAACACAGAGGGTGCTGGTGAAGGCTCAGGAGGTCTGAAGTCTAGAGCTGCTGCAAGAGCTTCTCTACTCTGAGATTGATGAGATCTTGGGAATTAATGCTGGAGACTTCCAGAAGAAAATAATGGTGTACCCTAACAGGCACATAACCTTCAGAGAACTCTGAATCCCAGAAAAAAGGGATGGCATCAAGTCCTTAGGAGTGGCCAGATTTCTCTAGCTCCCAAACAGCTGAGGGAGAGATGTGCCAGTAGTGAGTAGTGAGTCTTGTCTATATCTTAAGATAGAACATCTGGAAGAGAAGGAAAATGGGCTTCATGAGCTTTTTTGGTAAAAAATAGAAACCACGTTTTTGCTCCGCTGTTGGACGATGGTAGAAGAGACCACAACACTTCCTACCATTTGTGGCATGGCTCCAACTTAATGTACTTATAGAGCTCAACATGAGTTTCAGGGAGCAGATGAAGGAAAATTCTAGCACATCTAAGGAGCCCTGCAGCCAGAGAAGAAAATAAGTGAAATAATCAGGAAAAATACTAATAAACGATAGCTTCTCAGAGCCACAGATTAATATATGAATTAAAAAGTATGAAGAAGAAATTGTGGTATGAACACAGCTGCATATGCAGAATTTTTCCCCTAATTCTTCCTGTAATCATAAAAAGTAACAACAACAACAAAAATATACACACAAACTCCATCTTCAGGAACTTTATTTTTTTTTAAAGATTTTATTTATTTATTTGACAGACAGAGATCACAAGTAGGCAGAGAGGCAGGCAGAGAGAGAGGAGGAAGCAGGCTCCCCGCTGAGCAGAGAGCCCGATGTGGAGCTCGATGTGGAGCTCGATCCCAGGACCCTGAGATCATGACCTGAGCCGAAGGCAGAGGCTTAACCCACTGAGCCACCCAGGCGCCCCAATCTTCAGGAACTTTAAATAAAGTTAGTGTTGCTTTTCAAAAACATAAGTAGGTGCTCACATAAGTAGCTGTGATTGAGAAGAAGCCATTTGGGGGGAAGGGAAGAGAAGATGTTATAAGACATGTCAAGAGGGCCCAGAAGTAGAAAAATTTCCAAAAACCTAAAAAAATAGCCTAAAAAAATAGCCTAAGTAAGAGGCTTTCTTAAATTTCAAAAATAATACTTCTGATTTGGAATAAAACATAGGGACTTGAGGAACTAGCCTTCTTAAACTAGCCTTCTTAAAGCCTTCTTAAAGTTGAGTTCATGATATTATAAGAAAAAAATCAAATTTGAAAAAAGATTTTAACAGGAAGAAATGAAAAATCAAATAAAAGGAAAAAGGAAAAAGAAAGGCAAAATCTTAAAAAGGCTTAGAGAGAAAATGAGAAATGCACAGTATCAGCTAAGCAGATTTAGTATATGTAACTCAAGACCCTGAAAAAAAAGCCAAAACAGAGAAACACAGCAAATGTTATAAACAATATGTTAAATAATACAGGTATTTTTAATTAAAAAATGTAAAATAAAGAAGGCAACTCAAAATGGAAAAGGTTCCAATAATAACACAAAAAGCTGATTAATAGAGTCAACACTGTGAAACATTCTTAAGTACTAGAATTTAAAAATGAGTTCATTCATAGTTTTTTGCCTCATTACCCAAAATATATTTTTTTTAATTTTTAGAAGGGAAAATTTGACTAGTCTTGGATTTCTGCACATCATCCAACAACATAAAAGACACTCCAGAAAACAACAACAACGATTTCACATCTCTCAATTATAGAAGGACACATGTTTCAAGATGAAAGACCCAAGTTAGTATTGTCCCCTTCAGTGATAGAGGACAGTAATTCATTTCTCACAGATAGGGACAGTCAAATAAACAAAAATAATGAACAATACAGAAAAGTCTATATAGCAATAAGACAGAACTTACTGATATAATATACAATCCTATATGCATATAATTATGGGCATGCTTGTACATGTGTTTTGTATGTATAGAATTCCATTTGTTGTACAACAGAAAGTACAATTTTATGTGCCCATGTGACAGCCACAAAAACTGACCACATAAAAAGCACACAAATATATTGATAAATGCACAGAGAATGTTTTTAATAAAGAACATTTAATACTGTAAAAAGTTAACAACCAAATGAGAAAACAAAGACTCTCCTAACTAGGAATTTAAAAAAGGTCTTAATTTTGTGTCATAAAAGATTGCAAATTTAAATCCCACTTTTTTTTTTAAGAAATAATATTGAAAATCAGAACATTCATGTAGGTAAAGCTGAATCACATGAATAATAGTCTCAGCAAAACGTGATTCACCAAAGCCATTAGAGTAAGGTGTAAATTTAAATGGACAAAAGAGATGAAACAGGCAAAGCGCACTCCCCAACCCACACAATCAAAAAACCAGCAGACTCAGATGTTTTCACAGGACACTTCTATCAGACCTTTAATGCAGATAACCATAATATTATTTAAACTTCCCTAGAGTACAAAAGAAAAGGAAACTTTTCAAATTAGTTTTAAAGAAGAGTGTGTAATAGTCATTCCAGAATCTGATCAAGATAGCATAGGAAATAAGACTACACATCAATATTACTTAAAAATAGTACTATAGAGGTGCCTGGGTGGCTCAGTCATTAAGTGTCTGCCTTTGGCTCAGGTCATGATCCCAACATCCTGGGATCGAGTCCCACATCAGGCTCCCTGCTTGGCAAGAAGCCTGCTTCTCCCTCTCCCACTTTCCCTGCTTATATTCCCTCTCTCACTGTCTTTCTAAAAAAAAAAAAAAGAAAAAGAAAAAAAAATAGTACTATAAGAGCCACATAAAATCTCGCCAAATTGAATGCAGCAGCTTGTTAAAAGAACAAGACATCATGGTCAAGTGATGTTAATACCAGGAATGTAAGAAGCGTTCAATATTAGATCTATTAATACAAACAGTCATATTAATGAGTCCAAGGAGGAAAATCATATAATCATCTCAAAAGATGCTAAACAGTACATTGACATAATTCAGTGATTATTTATTTAAAAAAATCAATAAAATAGTAATCAATGCTAACTAAAATTATTGGGATAATCATCTCACTATATATGTATATAAAATCATTGTTACACACTTTAATACAATACTATATGTCATTTAAATCAATAAAACTGATAAAAAGCTACTAATGGATGGAATACTAGATTTTTCAAGAGGAATATATTTATATCAACCTAGAATGGTATCATGCTTAGTGTGAAAGGCTAAATCAAGAATAAGAAAATGATGTCCACTATTATCAATATTCCTTAAGAGCATATTAGTTCATTAGAAATCAATTAGCCAGTCACATTCGGTCCATTAAAAAATAGAAGAAACCAGGGGCACCTGGGTGGCTCAGTGGGTTAAGCCTCTGCCTTCGGCTCAGGTCATGATCTCAGGGTCCTGGGATCGAGCCCCGCATCTGGCTCTCTGCTCAGCAGGGAGCCTGCTTCCTCCTCCCTCTCTGTCTACCTCTCTGCCTACTTGTGATCTCTGTCAAATAAATAAATAAAATCTTTAAAAGAAAAATAGAAGAAACTGAATGTGTAAACTTGAAAGGAAGAGAAAAATTTATCATTACTTACAGTTAGAATTGCATAGGTGGAAAATCCAAGAATCTACTGAAAAATTATCATATAAAGTTAATATACTAAAATCAGTAGCTTGCATGTAGGAAAATAATAACTACTATAAGATATATTAATAAAAGATCTCACTTATAACCAGAACAAAAAATAAAATACCTTAAAACCAATAAAACATACATAGGAAGTATAAT
This sequence comes from Mellivora capensis, assembly GCA_004024625.1. NCBI lineage: Eukaryota > Metazoa > Chordata > Mammalia > Carnivora > Mustelidae > Mellivora > Mellivora capensis. The sequence continues at coordinate 37,756 of PISX010005625.1, read as the reverse complement.
AGGGAAGAATTAAAACACTACTAATTGAAACCAAAAGAAGTCTTAAACAAATATAAAGTCATAACGGGTTCTACACAGGAAACCTCACCATCATTTACAATCTACTTTTTTTTTTTTTTGCCACTTCTCCATTAGTAGGATTAAATATATTATCATGGTACTTATAAAATTCCCTACAGGCTTTTCTCTTTTAATAAGTTAAACTTACTCTAAAGTCAATATGGAAATTATATCAAATAAATATAAGCCAGCAAAGCTCTTAAAAAAGGATGAGAGAGAATAGTTCCTAGCAGATATCAAAATGCATTATAAATGTGTGTAAGGAGCTGGGAAACTAATAGATATGTGAACAAGTAGATAAGAAGAGGAATTCTAAGAGCATCTGTGGTAAGCACCATTTTAAAATGGCCCCCAGGATGGGACCTGTGACTATGACGGAACATCACTCCATGATCAAACTACATTACATGGCGAAGGTGAAGGCTTTTACAGATGCAGTGAAGGTCCTTTATCAGCCAGCCAGGCTTTGCACAGGGAACCACAAGCCCTTTTGGGGCTCAGAGTGGCACCAGGCTGATAGCCAGCAAGAAAGCAGGAATTTCAGTCCCAAAATTTCAAGCAATTGAATTCTGTCAACAACCATATGAACTAAAATTAGCATAACCTAGCCCTATTCTGACCAGCACAATGACTCAAAATTCCAGAAAATTCAGAAACTGAACAAACGAACTCACCTATAAATACAGATATATTTTATATTTTTATAAATTTTATATTTATACATATTTATATATAAATTTTATTTACATTTTATATATTTACAAATATATATGTATATTTTAATGTTCTGTGCCAAAAGAACTCCTTAGGAAAAATCAAAAGACAAATGATAGCCTGAAAAAATTAATATTCCCAAACTATTCCAAAATTGCTTATCTTTCTATTATGCAAAGTACTCTTAGAAAATTAGAAAAAGTCAATAATCAGAGAAGAAATGTGCTAAAGAAATAGACAATTGTGAAATAGGAGTTGTGAATGGCTCTTAGACATACGAAGAGAGCCCAGTCATACTCCAAATAAGAAAAAATAAATTTAAGTCGCACGGTGTTACAGTTTTTTTTGCCTATCAGATTGGCTAGAAAAAAATTCTAAAATTCCAAAATTTAGACAATTTTGGTAAAACTGCAGGAAGAGAGATATGCCTATACATTTCTGGTAGGAATATTGTTTGGTGGTAGAAACCCTTGGAAAACAATTTGACAATATCCAACAAAACATACAAACACATACTATGATACTGCAGTTCTACTCCTGGGAATACGTCCTAGACATACTTGATTACATGAGAAAGTACAATGTTATTCTTTGTTGCATTTTTTGTATTAACAAACTTTAAAACAACCTAAATATCTATAAATGAGGAACCAGTTTTATTTATATCCATCCTCTCCATCTCCCCATGTCCTCCGTGTTATTTGTTATGCTCCGCAAATAAGTGAAACCATATGATAATTGACTCTCTCTCTAGTGAAAAGTGTTAAAATGTTTTCCTGATTTTATTATTACAAAGAATCTTTCAATGACTGAAAAAATGTCACATGCCCTATGTGATGATATTATTCTAGGGATGCTATGGTCCTCCAAATAAATTATAATGGAGTCCTCAGCTGAACTGAAAGGATCGGATAGGACAGTGGTAAGTTATATATCTTTCTACACGTATGTGTATGTGTATGAGGGAAGGAAATCTAAAATTATTCTAGGGTTTATATTTCTTGCATGTAAGAGAGAATAGTAGGACCTTTCTAGTGTTTTGGTAGAAAAAACAGAGCACATCTTTTTCCATCTAATGGTAGATGCTGGAAAAGAGAAATAAAGTGTTGAGCCTCCAGATGATTTAATTCAACCTCAGATAAAATTGTGTTGAACCTGAAGGTCATATGTTTCATTGAACAGTTAATGAATAATCTTAAAAAAAAAACAGAAAGACTGTTGACACAGGTGCTTTCAGAATACATTGCATTAAGCCAGCCATTACAACCCGTTACTGAGATAATAGTAAAAGCTTCAGACTATTTACAAGTCAGATATCTTGAGGACGCTAGGTCTATATACATTAGGCGAGTTAAGGTAAAGGTTCTCTCTTATCAGATTTAAACTTATTTGAAATCTTGTCATCATGAAATTGAGTCCTGGCTAGTTTGTTTACAAGAAGTTCTCCTGGGACATCCTGACTTAACTAAAACAATTTATTGTTAAATAACCCCTCACTTAAGACACTAATATTATTTTAACTGGTTTGTGGCATGAAGTCCTATTGATCATTTTATGTTTGTATTAGGAAACTGACTTATTTATCAATCTTTAATATTTAACCTACTAACAGTAATCTCACCAATGTTATGATATATAACCCAAAATGTATGTAAGTAGTATATAAAGTATATATCCATAGCCTATAAACCAATGCAGTCCAGTAGAATTCTCTGCAATATTAAAAATGTTTTCCAAATATGCATTCAGCAATGTGGTAGCCATTAGTCTCCTATGACTCTTGACAAGTTGAAATGGGACTGCTGAGCCTGAGAAATAGAGTTTTTAATTTTAATTAATTTTAACATAAATAACCACATGTGACTATGGATGGATGGTACGCATTCTCCTGGAAGAAGTTTTTTCTTCCTTTTATAAGTGATGCCAGTAAAACAGATGCTGGTTACAATTATCATTTGAAGTATAACATAGACTCATAAATACAGAGAACAAACTGGTGGTTGCCAGAGATGAGAAAGTGGGGAGAGACTGGTGAAATAGGTAAAGGAGATTAAGAGTTACAGACTTCTAGTTATAAAATAAATCACAGGGATGAAAAATACAGCACAGGCAACATAGTCACTAATAACATCGTATGGTGACAGGTGGTACCTACTTATCATTTTGGGCACAGCATAAATTGATTCAATTTATGTTGAATCTGAAACAAATATAGTACTGTATGTCAATTATACTTCCTTACAAAAAAAGTACATGGGCTTCTTCTGCAGAAGATAACTTCTAATGGAATTATAAAACAGAACCCCCAAACAATGAAGGGACAAAACAAAGCAAATAACTTGACCAAATTTAAAAAATAAAACATGAAGGAAAAACATAGAAAAAGGAACAAAAAGTAAAAAAGTAAAATAAATAATAAATGAAAAGTCAGATGGAAAGAAAAAAGTTGCACTTACTGTCATCCTAAATGTAAACAGAGTCAATTTTTACATTAAAAGATGGTGTATTAGGCGGGATTATATAGGAGTCAGGTGGTATGCTGTTTATACACACAAAAAAAGAAGCCCAAAGCACATGAAAACAAAGTGGTCATCAATAGATGGAAATAAAAAGAAGCAAGGCAATAAGATAGCAGGTCAGGGCAAAAACAAAAATTAATAATAATAATAACGATTATTATTATTATACCAATGTTAGACAAGATTATATTTAATCTTGTCAAACAGGATTATATTTAAGCTTAAAACTCCAATCAGGACAAAGTCATGCATTATTAGAAATAAAGGCAAACATTTGTCAATAATAATAATTATGACAGCAATAATAATAATAATAATAGAAGCAAAATGTAGAATTCAAAAATAAAAATGCAAGGAGACTCTGTTAAGATATGTAACTATAGTAGGACATTTTCATTTTCTTCTTTCAGAATGGGTTAGAATTAGTAAACAAAATTTGAGGCTGTAAATGAACTAAATATAATAGCAGCAATTTGATTTTAAAACCCTAGAATGTAAAGTTGATAAAAGCAGAGCTGTTTCCCTTCTTGCTTGCTACTTCTTTCATGCCTGCAATAATGCCTGGTACAGGGCACTCAATAATTGCTCCAAAAATAAATGACAAGCTATATACACAGAATCCTATTTCCTTCCAATAGAAAGAAAAAAAATCTACATCTATGTTTTAAAATATCAAAAATCTTAAATACTTGACAATTAAGAAGGCACTAATATATAATTTTTGGATCAAATTAGAAATCAAAATGGAAATTATATTGCCAGAGATAATTTAGTGGAGGAGCATGTAAAAAAAATGTTCTGTGTTATTTTCAGAATTGTCAGTTTGACTGACATACTGAAACTTTGTTTTTGACAGGTTCTAGATATCATTGTTAAAACACAACACATATTATAGGCTAATAAAATATAATATTCAAATTAATTGTTGCAAGAGATATTTTATGCATATTTTACCTTCTCCTTTTTAAATAATGAGAAAATGATTTTTAAGAGGTGTTTTCTAAGGGTATATCTGCCTCCCTCAAGCATTCCATACTACACCCACCGGGGAAATAAGAGACGGGAAATGTTTATTGTTGGTGATTCTCTGCTGTGCCATCTGCCATCCCTCATACTCCAGTTTACTCTGGCAGAGTGTAATGTCGGGCAACACAAAGTTGTCAAATAATCTGTAACTGCCCAATAGGTGTCTCTTCCTCCTTTTCTTATTTTTTTAAAATTTTATTTATTTATTTGACAGAGAGAGAGATCACAAGTATCAGAGAGGCAGGCAGAGGGGGTGGGGGGGAAGCAGGTTTCTCGCTGAGCTGAGATCCCGATGCAGGGCTCGATCCCAGGACCCTGAGATCATGAACCAAGCCTAAGGCAGAGGCTTTACCCACTGAGCCATCCAGAAACCCCCTTCCTTTTCTTATTTATGCTTAGAGCCAATTCATCAATTCTTTTCTGATGAGACGAAGAAAATAATGAATGGATGTTATGACAAGCTTATGACGAAAATACTGAGTTTTTTGTATTTGGTTCATGAGAAAAATATGGAACCTGCCTGAATAATTTACACTGTATTTTTTTAAACTTTCCATTAGGGGCATTTTTAAACACAGAAAAGTAAAAAGAATAGTGTAAGATATCCTAATGTATTAATCACTTAGCTTAAACAAGTCTCATTAATTTGGCCATCTTTTTCACCATACTCCACATATTTTTTATTTTATTTGCCAAAACTCAAGACAGCATGTCAATTCACCCATATATACTTCAGCAGGTACCCTGAAACATGTTTTTTATTAACATAAAACTTAAATAGTAACATCTAATATCGATTAATCCCCAAACTCATAATGTGTTTACATTTATGTATTTGTATATAGCTACCTGGCATTCTTCCAGGGCCTTTGAATAAATGTCTAATCTGGCTTATAATTTACAGTTTGGGCCAAATCAATAAGGAAAATAGTCTTTTCAGGTAGCACAGGGTTGTTCTCTGGTGAAATGCACGCCTCTGCTTTTTCAGCTAAGAAAGCATCCAGATATTCATGAAAGACTTGAGTGTTTTTTGCATCCTCATGTAACTGGGGGATTTCCTTAGATCCTGCCACTCCTTGAATACCCTCTGGTTGGAGTTTTGGATAGCTTTTGTCCACTACAGGGGTTGCAAACTTTTTTTTGCAAAGGGCTAGGTGGTGGACGTTAGAGGTCTTATAAGGCAAGTGGTGTGTGCCGCAGCTGCTCAACTCTCCCATTACAACATCAAAGGACCCTCTGAGAGGACATACGTGATTGAGCAGAACTGTTATTCCAATAAAACATTATTTACCAAAAGAAGGTGGAGGGCCAGATTTGGAGCCCAAATCCACTTGGCCATTTTAAATCATGCTGGCCTCACTGCTACAGCTGGGAGTGGCGTGCTGGCAGAGAGCTGGTACAGCAGTGTGTGGATCCGATTATCTACGTCAAATCCTGGATCTCCATTTATTAGCTGTGTGATACTCTGTAAGTTAGTTAACATTTCTGTATTCAATTTCCTCATCTGTAAACTGAAGATTGTATAAGTAATTACTTTATAAGGCGTGAAGAAGGATTAAGTTACTAAATACACAGAAAGACCTTAAAATAGCACGCAATAAATACCAGCTCTTACTTTGATTATTATGAGCCGGGGGGAATATCAGCAGCCCTCTGTTCCTCACTGACTCAGCATCCAGTTAACGCTTCCTTGACTGCAGAGCTCTGAGGTTCTGCCAGATTCTTTAACTAGAAATTGGCCCATGGGTTTAAAGCCACTATCCATGGTATGGTGGTTACCTTGGGCCCCACGGCATGCCCTGGCTCCAAACCCAGCTCAGGGCTCAGAAAACTAAGAAAGCCTCCTTCTGCATGATCACTCTGACCCACTAGGGCAACTCCGAGGGGCTGGTGGGTGCCCTGGTTCTTCTGGGCAGCCAGCTGTGTAGTCTGTTGGAGAAGTCCACCTTTCTTACTCAAGGTGTCTCCCACCACCTCAGTGGATGACTCCGTAGAAGACAAACTCTACATTTCTCTCTTGATCTCCCTCTTGTATCTCCTTTCCACCATACCCTCAAACCACAGTAAAGACAGATTTTTCTTTTATTGCCACTATATGCTATCCTTAGAACTAGCCTTTTTACCATAGGTACACAGGGCATTCTGTCATGCCACGGAATTACTCTGTGTTTTGGGTAAGTTAAAAGGAAAGAGAAAGGAATTTCCGCAGGGAAGTTGAAGAGCACTGATCACAGGTTTATTACCTTTTGCATGATCTAATGATGAGGGTCAAAAGCTAAATATAAACTTGAGCTGTTCTGTCTATATTCCTTCTTAATGGAACTTATTAACCTCATTCTAAAAATAATGCCAAGAATAGACAAAGATGAAAATTCAAGAAGGAATTTAGCAAAACTGCAAACTAAACAGGGTACATATTAATATGAATTCATATTTAACAGACTTTCAAAGTTATATATTAACATGGTTATGATCCATTAGCATTAAACCACTAACACATTATTTTTAGATAGTTAAGAAACAGACCTGAGGAAGAGATCAGATTTTTTCTCAATTCAAAATAGTATTGGTGTGTATCTTGGCTCAACATTTGCCAGACTAGGATCTCATTTTTTTTTTTAAGATTTTATTTATTTTCTTGACACAGAGAGAGAGCACAGGTAGGCAGAGCAGCAGGCAGAGAGAGAAGCAGCAGCAGGATCCCTGCTGAGCAGAGAGCTGGATGCAAGGCTTGATTCCAGGACTCTGGGATCATGAACTGAGTTGAAGGCAGAGGCTTAACCCACTGAGCCACCCAGGAGAAAGAAAATAATGCATACAAGAAAATGCAGTAGCATATATATTTAAGATATGAGATGTAATAGCCTATGTATGTTGTAAAACCACATATATCTATACAGTACAACACAATACATATGTGTATACATATTTGTATTACATAGTTTTCACATGTGTTATTTCATTAATAAATCAGAAAACTGTAAGGTCAGAAAGGTGTAGGGACTTTCTTTTTTTATATATTTTTTAAAGATTTTATTTTTATTTATTTGACAGACAGAGATCACAAGTAGGCAGAGAGGCAGACAGAGAGGGAGGAGGAAGCAGGCTCCCTGCTGAGCAGAGAGCCCGATGTGGGGCTCGATCCCAGGACCCTGGGATCATGACCTGAGCTGAAGGCAGAGGCTTTAACCCACTGAGCCACCCAGGCGCCCCAGGTTTAGGGACTTTCTTATGGGTGACCTGCCTGGGAATAAGGTGAGCTACTGTTTGTCAGCCTGTATTTTCTTCTCTAGTAACCATAGACATTTGTGGAAAAACTCCTATTGTGTTAAAAAAACCCAAAAACCTCCTATTGTGTTATCTGTGCCTCTACTAGTTGATAAATCAGGGGGCAAGTGACATTAATATTCACCTTCTGCCCTGATGCCATTCACCAGCTGCCCCAATCCCACCCTTGGAGTCCTGCTGAGTTTATGCTCCGTAACAGTTCACATCATCTGCCTCCCTCCACCACCACTCCCAGGGCCTTGAACCGGTCTCAACTCCCCCAACCTGATCCACCTGCATTCATCAGGAAAGCCCTCATTCCAGTCTCCATACAACAGGCAGAATGGTCTCTTCTGATTAAAAACAAAACAAAACAAAACAAAACAAAGAAAAACCCAACAACAACAGCAAAACATTACACCATATCAACCACTCTCAATCCTACTTAGTAAACTTAGATGGTTTCTCACTGGTTTCAGGATAATCTCTAAAACATAGAACACAAAATGTTAGGCACTACATATCTTCATCAGTACTTGTTCAGCCTCTCTCTTCCACTCTCAACTCCAGCCACAATGACTTTCCATTTACTCCTCTTCTTCCTAAACACAAGACCCCCTCACATGTCATTACCTTCATTTGGAATGCCCCTCCTCCACCTTTCACTAAACTACCCATGCTCATCCAGTATCCAGATACTACTCATCCAGTAGTATCCAGTAAGATACTACATAAATGATAATTTCCTCTGGAAAACCTGGCCTCACCTCCATGATTGCATAAATGCCACCACTGTAGCACTGACTGCACCAGGACTGCTTCTTCACAGAACTTACTTTAGTGATAACTTTACATTTACCTATGCAATTACTTGAGGTAATTACTTAAGTTCTCCAAGGACAGATGTTTGTTGGGTTTTGTTTTCCTTGATTTTGTTCAGCTTTGGGTTCCCAGAGCTTAGCTCTATACTCACCACATAGGAAATTCAATAAACATTTCATGAATTAGTAAACAAATGTGGGGAGAAACATAAATACCAAGATATTCTACTGACTAGTAGAAGATGCTGGGAAAACAGAGATAATAAATATGAGAATGGACTTCTCCAAATTTTCCAAAGGTCAGAGGTAGCAATCCCTTACTGTATCCTCCTGAATACAATCATTGTGTATGATGACAATTGGAGAGGGCTGAAAGGTTTCAGAAGAAGAGTGTTTTTCTTTATTTCTCCTTTAAGATATTTTTGAGGAACTAAGTTGGTGACACCCTTGGCCCACCTTTGAGGATATGGAAGAGCGTGTGATGGTCAGATTCTCTAAGACTGGGTTAGTGAAATTTGTTTGTGGCCCTTCTCTAACATTTCCTAGGATACCAGAGGACCTCATCTATTAGAAATGTGCCCTTGATAATGAAAACAGACTTCCTTGAGGTCACATAGTTCAAGTTCATTCTACTACAATACACCTGCCACTCTTGAATGAAGCTCATAGCTGGCAACCAACCAATTCCATTATAGCACAATCATCAATCTTTGTTCTTTTCTATGGAGTCCCATCTACGTTTTAAATGAAACTAGTCATATTTATTTTTGTTTTAGGAATTCAATTACTGATAGTCAACATTGCATCCGTTCAACTCTCATAAGTTTGGGAAGGATTAGTAACGTTCTTGTGAAACAAAACAGACCAAGGTCTCATGTATTTCTTAAAAAATAAGACCTAAACAGTAGTCATAAACAGAAGGAACACAGCACTGCATTTTTAAATTAGTCAGTGGAGAGCACATGAGTCTCATGTTTACGCTCTATAACCTACCTTTCACTTCAGGGCTTCTTCATTTTTTTTTATATATTACTTAAATTCATTGGCATTTTATATCTTTATCTTTCATTGTGTCTTAAAACCCATTGGCTATGAACTTAGCATGTTTAGGAGCTATTTTAAAAAAGCCAGAAGGGACCAAAAAGACCTACAACCACTGTTGACTTGTCTAAATCTGCTTTTCTCAAGTATTTACATTCCTTGAGTACATGACACACCAGATATTATGCGTGGCAAATTCATATTTTCTAACAGTGGAAAGTAAAGGAGCATAGAAGATAGGAAAAATCACAGAAGAACCCCAAAATCCTGTTCTGAACCAGGAACCTAAGACAGAGCAGGCATGTTGATGCAGATTTTAAATTTTCATGGTCTTTATAAATGAAAAGCCAAAGGGATTATTTCCTCAGAAATGACTTAGAAAATCTTACAGCACAATATGGATGTGGTGTAGGCAATGCTCACACTTACAAATATGTATGCACTCCAAGAATAAAAAATATTATCACTAAGTTTATTAGTTATACAATATAGCTTTATTAAAAAAAAAAACCAACATTTCCTAGTCACTCTAGAAATGGCCCTAGAAATGACAGACTCTATATTTTCTATTTATCAAAAAAATGCTTTATCTATCTTGCATCTATCCAAGGTTAATTTTATTTATGGTTAAATAAATTGGCCATTTTGAAGAGGGTTTGAAATATGAACTGAGTTTAGTGGGGATTGAAAAGGTCAAAGAATGACTTCCATCAGGGGAAATTGAAACTAAGATTAAATTAGAATACATGTTCCAGGGTCTTGATGCATTTTCTCTATCTGGATGAATCCCATGGAGCTCAGAGAGAGCATGTGAGTCAGACTACTTCTTTTCCTTGGTGAGAAGTGAAGGAGAACATGCTGGAAGAATGTCAAAGGCTACAATCAGGTAGCAAGTCCAAACCAGCCCATCCATCAGAAGGCTGAGAAGAAAAGTCAAAAGAAGTAGATTTAAAACCTAGTTTGCCAGGCTATGCTTGATAAAGGTGAGTTTGTAGGAGGCCTAGAGAAATTTCAGAAATAGAGGAGATTTCTCAAAGTTTTCAATATGTTTCTGGGACATGCTTACATAGTTACAGTTCATTAAGGGGCTAATGCAGATATGCATCATGATATATTTATTTAATTTTATTCCAAGAGAGATTTTAGGCAGTTTCCAAAGACTCATAAGCTTTAACAAGACATAAATTAAAGGTGGGATAAAAAATGAAGTGAGAATACTTTTGCATGCCTGGAAAAGCATGTTACAGTGACCTCTGCATTGCTAGAGACTGGTCCCTATGTAGCTCTAACATTTTAACAGTCCATGTGAAGGAGAAAACCTGATCATATAATTTACAATGTGCATATGAAAATATAATTCCTATAATTCTCAGGATACAAAAGATATTTCTTATAAGACCATGAAAGCACGATTCTATACATGCAGTTTTGTAGTGGCTCAATAAGAAGTAAACCCAGGCATTCAGTTCTGCCCTCAACAGTCTCTGCAAGTAAGGTTAAAAAATTATGGCCTTTAAGTCATTCTTTTGGAACACTGTTGTTATTAAATAAGCTTTTATTTTTTTAATAAATATTAGATGCACTGATGTTGTTCTTGCAATGCTATCAAGTTTTTAGTTGACCATGTCATGGTAAATTAACAAAAAACTGGGTTCAGTTTAAGAGGCTGAAGATACTACTTCATCCCTAAAAATCAAGTTCCCAACCTATGCAGGAGCTGAAAATCTCATCCATATGTTAATTTGTTTGCTTGTTTTTGTGGTTTTTGAGATAATTGCAGACTGATATGGAGTTGTAAGAAATACTACAAAGAGATACTTTGCAAGTTTACCCAGTTTCCCCCAAAGCTAGTATCTTACAAGACTATAGTACAATGTCACAACCAGGATATTTACACTTAAGTCGAAGAACAGTTCTATTGCTACAAAGATACTTCATGTTGCCCTTTTATGTTGCCACTTTCTTCCCACCCTTGCCCCTTCATTAAATCCTAGAAACTATGAGTTTGCTTTCCATTTCTTTATTTTGGTCATATCAAGAAAATTACATAAATGGAATCACATAATATGGAAATTTTTGGATCAGCTTTTAAAATTTAGCATAATTCCCTCTAGATACATCCAAGTTAGTGAGTATACCAACAGTTCTTCTTTTTTATATTATTGCTAAATATTATTCCATAATTCAAAAGTATTACATTCTACCTATTCATCTGTTGAAGGACAACTGGGCTGTTTCTAATTTTTGGCTATTCTGAATATAACTGCTATAAAGTTCACTTAAAGGTTTCTGTGTTAATATGTTTCCATTTCTCTGGAGTAATTGCCCAAAAATGCAACTGCTGGGCCATATGGTATTTACCCGCATAGGTTTATAAGTAACTGGAAAAATTCCCACCACCAATGCTTGAAAATTCCAGTTTCCCTGCATCTCCATAAGCACTTAGTGTGGTCACTACTTTCTTTTCTTTTTCTTTTTTTTTTTTTTAATTTTAGTCCTTCCAGTAGGTGTGTAAATGACATCTAATTGTGGTTTTAATTTGCACTTCTATAATGGCGAATGATTTTGAACACCTATTCATGTGTTTATCTACCTTCTGTATATCTAAGTTGAATGTGTCAATGTCTTTGGCTCATTTTCTAATTAACTTTTTTAGCTGCTGAAGTTTGAGAATTCTTTTTATATTCTAGATACTAGTCCTTTGTCAGATATGTGGTTTGAAAATTCATTCTCTTCATCTGTGCCTTATCTTTTCATCCTTTTAGTGGGGTATATCTCAGAGTAAAAACTTTTAATTTTTATAAAGTCCAATTCATTCAAATTTCCTTTTTATAGTGTGTTTTCATGTCAAGTTTAGTAACACTTTGGTAAATGCCAAATCCCAAAGATTTTGTCTTTTGCTTTTTCTAAAAGTTTTATAGTTTTGAATCTACATTACATTATGCTGTCCATTTTGCAGTTTTATGGTTTAGGTGCTTAATCTATTTTAAGTTAATTTTTTAAAAGCGTATGAGGTTTGTATTGAGGTTCATGGCGGAGCGGGTTGTTTGTTTGCTTTGTTCTTGAACCTTAGTCAAAGATCATTCGGACACATTTATAGGGGTCTATTTCTGGGTTTTCTTCTCTGTTCCATTGATCTGTGCTTATCCTCCTGTCAATATCACACTTTCTTAGGGACTATAGACATATAATAAATTTTAATATTCAATTGAGTGCTTCTTCCCTCCTACTTGATTAATTTTCCAAGAGTTTTTGAATTATTCCATGACTTGCCCATATAAATTTCAGAATAATTTTATCTATAAAAACTTCCTGAAGATTTTTATGGGATTGCTATCAACTTCAGGATTATTGACACCTTTGTCATATGAATCTTCTGAAATATAAACACCAGGTGCCTCTCCAATTATTTAGGTCTTCTTTGATTTCTTTTATTAGTATTTTGTAATTTTCCACATGTAGAGTCTGTACATGGTTTTTAAGTTTTTAACTAATGATTTCATTTTCTTGGAGCAATTTTAAGTGGTACTATAGTTTTTGTTTTGGTTTCAATGCTCCTTGCTAGTATATAAAAATGTGATTTTTTTGTATGTGTGTTTTGTTGAGCTTATATCTTGCAACCTTGCTAAACTTATTTATTAGTTTTAGGATCCACATATCATTTTGATAGAGATCCCAGTGCAACAGCAATAGTACTAACAGAGAACATGGAAGGCCACTGAATCAGATGCCCCAGGGGGCGCCTGGATGGCTCAGTGGGTTAAAGCCTCTGCCTTTGGCTCAGGTCACGATTTCAGGGTCCTGGGATAGAGCCCCACATCGGGCTCTCTGCTTAGCGAGGAGCCTGCTTCCCTTCCTCTCTCTCTCTGCCTGCCTCTCTGCCTACTTGTGATCTCTGTCAAATAAATAAAATCTTAAAAAAATAAAAAAAGCAATGCAGTAAGAGGAGAAGAGGAATAGTGCTAAAAAGTCAGGTGCTAAGGGGGGGTGGGAGGAAGGACACAATGCATGGAGCACAGTGGGAGGTACAGGCTTCCAGGTACGGAATGCACAAGTCACAGCAATAAACAGCACCACATAGAGAAGAGAGCAATACTGCACTGGCTGTATGGTGACAGAGGATAGCAACACTTGTGGTCAGCATACATAATGTATAGAGACATTGAATCAGTATCACTACGTTGTATACCTGAAAGTAATATAGCATTGTGTGTCAACTAGACTCAAATAAAAACAAATAAATAAAATAAAAGCCAGGGTCTTAAGATCCTTCTTAGGGCAGCAGCAGCTCTCTAGCCCTTCCTGAAGACGGTGTTGTAGGAAGAATGCAGGTGTTATGGCTGGCAGTGGTGAGGAGAGGGGAGTCTGCAGTCAAGGAGACTAAAACTGGAATGATAATTGAGGCAAATCCATTTTGACTGATCCTTTATTCAACAGATGCCATACACTTATTTGAAAATGTCAAAATACAGTCAAAATTAGAAAGCCATAAATAGAACCTTCAAAGCAAACAGGGCCATGAGGAACTGGGTGATGCTTATTGTTCCAACAAAGCTTTGCAGGCAGACACCAGTGGAGCTGTGGTTATTAAAGCCATTATTTCTTCTGCAATCACCAAATGAACTTTCCATTTTGTAAATATATACATATGCATTAACTGTGGAATCATTATTTTGAGAACTTCAGTGAAAAAATAGTATATAGAGGCAAAACCGGTTTTCAGTTGGTGTTTCCACATGTATGGAAAAAATGAAGACATAAAGATATATACCACATAAAACTTCATGGTAAAAAATGGAAAAGCTGGAGGAAATTAATATTATTTTCACAAGTAACAAGCTCCCGGGAACACGTCCTGTATTACCGGAACTTCAATAAATGAATCTTTTATCCTGACTCTAGAAAGCAAACTTGAATACAAGGGAGAGAGCATCATGCTATTATAAGGATAACCTTGAATCTACTCTACTATTTTTTTTTCTTCAATAAATCTTTCACAGGTATTGGAACTTATGTTCTATTTGTATAATGAGCATTTTACCTGCGGTGCGATTCGTTTGCTCCTTTCCTAAGCAGAGCACAAAATAACTAGTTAGCCTCTGGCTTTCCCTGATGACTCCTGGCAGCTGGAACAGGAAGAAAAATGTTTTGAGGGGGGCAGAGGAGGAGCTGGGACAAGAGAGAGGTTTGCTACTTACCCATTTCCTCACCCCATCTGCCCTGCTATGTTATTAGTCTGTAACATTGATGGAGTGAAGGATAGAATCAGAAAATGAAGGAACCAAAGGCCAGGTTGATAAACACAGAGTTGGAGAAAGAGCCAACACCCTACACTCTCTAGTACCTCAGCCCACAAGGAAGGTGAAAAGTACAGAGATCGGCATAAAATAAGAAGGGTCCACTGAAAAACATCCTCAATGGTGGAGAAGCAGCACTTTTTCTTTCTTTTCTTTTTCCTTGGGGGAGGGGCAGAGGTAGAGGGAGGGAGAGAATCTTAAGCAGGCTCCGTCCCCAGCACATAGCCCAACGTGGGGCTTGATCTCCCAACCCTGAGATCATGACCTGAGCTGAAATAAAAAGTCAGATGCTTAAACTGGCTGAGCCACCCAGGCATCCCTATAGCAGCAATTTTTCTACAGAAACATGTACATATGAATTGCTGCCCAGGGTGGGAAGAGGTGCTGGGTATAGATGTCATGACCAGGTGCCTATTAATGCCAACATGACCAAATATGGACTTACAAGCAGGTGAGATCTGCTAGATAGAAATGTGTCAAGATACCCGTGACCCACCTCACAATTATGTTTCATAACACTGACTCTGGGGAGACCTGCCAGGATGTATAGAGGGCTATCCATCAGAGGGCATGCATGACACCTGAACAAAGAAAGGGCTGTGTCTGTCTGTCTGTGAACCACTGAGTCAGCATCACAGCCACATTCCACTGGAACATGAGCTCTAGATGACAAAGAATTTCTTTGTACAGTTTTATCCACATTAGTTGGAACAGTGCCTGGCATGTGATAGGCACTTAAATATTTGTTGACTAATGAACACATCGCACATAGCATGGCATCCTGGCCCCTCTCCGCCTGCTTCTTCCTGTCTCCCCACTCCTCCTGCATGAGCGTCAGTGAACACAGTCCTCATGCTCTACAATCCATCAAAAGTAAGATCTCTTCTATACAAGCTTCTGAGCCCCGAGGTCTTTCCACTGACTAGTAGAATAACACCACGTAAATTAACCTCTCCTATCCTCTGTTTCTTCTGCAATAAAATAGGAATGATAATAGCTACTTAGGAGAGTTGTATTAAATGAAACAATGTAAGTGAAATGGGAAATCTAAGACAGCTTCTCAATAAACAGAAGTAAAATTCCATTTCACCATTCAATGAATAGATGGGAAATTTATTTGAATGCAATTGGGCTCCAATCCAGAGAACCAAAGAAAGATGCATATCTCTATTTCCAAGTAATCACAAGGCAATCAAAGGGACTCCACTGGGGCTACCCTTACAGAGAATCACCTATCTATAGTTCTGTCCACAGAAATGTATCATAATGAAGACCTGAGTATCACCCTTCACTTTCAGAAGAATGAAATTTGGCCAGGCCAACATTTCCGGCCAGAAATTTAGCCCTAATGATCGTGACCTACATTTATCTCTTATATAACAACCACCGGTTGAACATAAGGACTGGGCCAAAGTTTCAAGAAAGGAGAAGACAAGGGTCCAGGTTGTTCATAATATGCTTTTCAATGTGAGTTGTCCCTCCAGCTCTGGCCTCTTCTTCCCCAGCTGCAGTTTTTTATCTGAACCCAGGATTCAGTCTGAGTTTACAAAAATCGATCCTATTATAAGAAATGATTGCAAACAATAAAAACTAAAAAGAAATTTAGAAAACACAGGGAAGCATTATCTTTTGTCCTCCAAGATCCTACCCACCCACCTGCACCCCTCCCACTCCCAGAAGTCATCCGCTAGTTTGACCCATGCTCTCTCCTGCCCCATCAGCTAATGTTGCGCCCTCCCTCTTCTCAGCGAGGTCATGGTCCACATTGTCAAGTTCTCCTGCTGTTATAGTACTATAATTAACTGTTATCTTCCTCTGTTTACTGGGTGCCAGACTACTGAGTCCCAGAAATTTCAGGATTTCCCTAAAGTTGACTCTTTCAAAGTATTCCTCACTAAAGACAGTTCCTTCCTATAAGAAATGTTCCTATCAGAAGATGAAAGATTCATGAATTCTTCCTTGTCTATTAAAGTCAAAAGATTCACTTTCTCTCAGAACAACTTCATAATTCAAGTTCCATCCCCTGACCCAGATGCTCCTTTATCCACTTTGTGACTATAAGCTGCTGTCTTCCTCCAAAGGCAGGGGGAACATTGCAGAAGGCAAATCTGCTTCCTGCTGAAGGCTAAGCTATTGCTAACCAGAGGCCCAGTGAAAGGTAACAACTTCCTGGAGTCCTTTTCAGAAAAAAAGGGATGGTTATCAACCAAACAAATACAAGTTAGAAACAGGAGTTCAGTCATAATCTATTTTCTGAAATATGATCTCTTGGGGGATTCTACAGATACAGCATAAATATTAATTTAATGTCAAATGGAGTTTAAACATAATGCATTTTCCTGTCTACTTGCAAGTACCAATTAAGGAAGAAAAACACATACATTATAGAACTGAGCAACAATAAATCCTAGGCATTAAATGCAAAGAGGACGGTCTGGTACCAGAGCGAGGTTCACCTGGGACACGAGTGACAAGATTACAGAGCATGGGCCTTTTTGAAGAAGGTCAATACTTCCTCAGACGGAGTACAAAAGAATATTATTTTTTTAAGAAAAAGAAAGGAAAGGGAAGGAAAAAGGAAAAGGAAAAGATAAATGTCTCTTCATAAACCCTGAATTTTCAATGCCATGTGCTTAGGGATGTTAAAATTAAATCTCTATTTAGACAAAAAAAAAAAAAAAAACACAGAGAAGAGACGTAAAAATAAATGAGAAATTAGGGGACAATATTAAGGAAATCATTGAAGAAATAGAAATTCTTTTCTGTAGAGAAGTTGACCTTTTCAAAGAAACAGATCAAATGTAAAACAGGTTCCTCTGAATGCCCAGTCTGATAAACACTACCACTTGTTTAATCAAGTGCCAGTTCTGTAGGGCAAATAGTCCAGTTAAATCATGGGGCTGACGTCAGTCTCTTCTGTGCTCCCTCTTATGTCTGTGTGAGGCAGGGATCTCCATAGGTTTCTGTATAGGAACATAACCTGCTGTGAATTTAAATCTGACAGCCCATGTTTCTGGCTGATTAAACTAAGTTGTTTATGGTGTCTGTGGTATGAATTCAACTCGGGAGCAATTAAACTATCCATCTCTGCAGCCGGAGGCTCAATGGCATCCACTTCTGACCATTCATCACTTGTTCTGTCCCTTTCCATTGTCATCTCTGCAGCTCCTTGATATGCAGATATTGGCTCCCATTCTGAAATGGGTTCATTTGTCATGATCATCAGGTGACATACATGGAATGCCAGTCTGGTTTTTTTTTTAGTATATGTGCTGTCAAAGCAAGCACCATGGAGTGCCAGTTAATTCTAGGTTCTGAGTGTCTGTTTTGTGCTGGAACAATTCCTAAAGAAAGTCCATGCTAAGAATGGCAATGGCTCTCTTGCTCTCTCTCCCCTACTTCTCTCATCTCATTTTTCCTTCTAAGCAAACTGTGAGAAAACTATAAGCCCACAAAATGCCAAATCATAACCCCAGTTTCATGTATGCATTCATTCAAGAACTCTTTTCTAAGCAACACTGTAAAACTCGGCATGCTCTGGATTGTCAAAAATTCAAAGATGAAACAAACAAAAAAAAAAGTCTTGAGCATAAAGGATCTTAAGATTCTGTGAGGAGGCACACAGAGATGTATGTGGCATGGAGCCACACAGGCGATGCCCACAACCCAGTCTGAGGCTGGGTGTCATGGCACCTTTGAGATGCAGGGCACTGAGAACACCACATTTCTTGGTATGAATCATTCACAAGCATTGATATATTTAGCATGATTATAAGATATTATTGCATCTCCATTACTGAAAATCTGCTGCTGTGTGTGAGTTTCCCTATGGTCTTGTCAAATGTTGCATACCATAGAAACGGAGCTAGAGATTTCTTTCTCCCACATCTCTGTTCCTAACTAGCTATTTATAGGTTGAACTATTTTTGGCAAAAAATGAATCAAGACTGCATATGAACACTTAAATTGCTGAGTTATAATAGCTATTTTCCAAGAAAGCTTGAATTCATGTACTGTCAGAAAACATCACATGTTCATATATTTATTAATTTTCTCAAAAAATAATATACCCTGAATTCAAGCTCTTCAATTATATTTGAAATATGAAATATGAAAAGCCATGGGGTTACTCCTGAATGGCGTTGTGGAACCAACAAATTCCCCAGAGGTCAACACAGCAAATCAACTCCCAAGTGATTTCAATCCCACTCCAGATCTAAGCACACAAAGAACCTACGCTTCCCCCTGGGATCTCACTTTCTTTCTCTCTGTTTCCTTCAGACTATTTTCCAGATCATAGTGGTGAGACTTTCACGAGTTTGAGATCAAGAGGATAGGAGAAGTCTTGCTTATGGAGTATGTGTTTTTTGCCATGAGCGGCGCTGGAGATGTTCAGTCTTCACAAAGCAAGGCGTGCATGTGAACATGTGCACAACAAAAACACCAAGATCAGGATGGAGTGAGATAACTCAAAGCAATACAGCTAGTAGCCCCAAGAGCCAGAAATGGAGCCCAAAGACCCAGCTCTCTCTGCTTGTCAAGAGTTCCTGAACATGGAGAAGCAGCAGAGTCACATGGGAAGGATAGCGTCAACTCAGAGAGCTCGGTCCTGCCCTTGGAATCAGGAAGTATGTGGAGGTGCTGGTGGAAAACCATCCCAGGGGCTGGGCCACAGCTGCTCACGGACTGCCACTTGAGGGCCATCATGTCCAACCTCGTTCCCACTTTCCTAGTGTTAAGGCAAACACCTCTGTCACTAATATATATTAACTGATTCAATTGTCACAGCAACCTCATGAAGCACATGCTTGTATTTTCTCCATCTTATAAATGAGGAAACTGAGGCCAGAACCATTAAGCAATCTGCAAAAGGTCACACAGCCGGTAAGGAGCCTGCTAGGATTCCAGCTCAAGCCGGCTGGCTCTGAGACATCCTTTCACTTCTGCCTTACACAGCATTTCGGGTCTACTGCCCCAAATCCTATGCAGTGCCCTGGCCCCCAGGGGGCCCACCACCAGTGGGTCTATGCCAGTGACAAGCAAGTGACTTTTTAAAACATGAATCCACAATTCTCACGGGTTCTCAATCACTTATTCTAGAGCAGGTGAATTGGTGGATAATAGGCCAGCTACATAACAGCTGTAATGTTACAAGTTAAATACTTCTTAAAAAATCCAGTTGTCTGTCTAGTATATATCTACTCCTGGCAAAAAAACAACAGTGGAACAACACTGGGCCTATTTCTTTCTTTCCTTCTTTCTTTATTTTTCTCTTTCTGTCTCTCTCTCTCTCTCTTTCTTTAAGATTTTATATATTTATTTGACAGAGAGCATAAGTAGGCAGAGCAGTGGGCAGAGGGAGAAGGAAAAGCAAGCCCTTCACTGAGCAGGAAGACCAATGTGTTGTTTGATCCCAGAACCCTGGGATCATGACCTGAGACAAAGGCAGACACTGATCCAACTGAGCTACCCAGGTGCCCCAATATTGGGCCACTTTCATTAGACAGGGCACATATTTTTCAGCTCAACGAGTCCCCACTGTCCTGCCCTCAACTTATGCTTCTATTCATCCCTTGTGGGCGGCTGAGTTTGAGACCCACAACCATACAAGCACAGGTTTGGAATATAGTCCTGGGGATAAGGGTAAAAGATGCCCAACATACTTGGACCCAAAAAACTTCATGTAAAATACAGAACAAAGTCAACCAACCAACCTCTGCAAAGCCATTTCTGTCAAACCTATTCAATAGATAACATAAAAATAAATTAAAAACTATTTCAGAGGCAAGACAAACCTAATGTCCAGGGCCCGTCAGATGAGGGTTCTAGGGTAGCCTCTCTCCCTCTTCTGCCCTCCCTGGCTTCTCAAATCTGGCCATATCAGGGAGAGCATCCTTGCGCCCCATCCAGACTCTCTTGGCAGAAGACGGACTTTAGTCCTTTGGACTCAGTTCCAGGATCTAGTCTAGTGTCCCCATTCTCCTTCCTGGGAACTGCATGCTGCGTTGAGGTACAGCAGTGGGAACCACTGACCCAGTAGTCAGCTCCACACTCAACTCTGTGCCTCTCTTCACCCTCCCAACCAATGCAACTCAATTTGGTACCAGAATTCTTTGTCTGTTGTTTGTGTTGGGCTCAGGCATCTCATGTCAAATGCCAAGGTCTCCTTGAATACCTCTCTTAATGCCAACAGGGAATCCTGTGGACCTAATAAGTTCCTATAAACCTGCTCCCTCGGGTTAACTTCTGTTTTCTTCCTGCACCCCATTCAGCAATCGGCACCCATGACTGAGCATCTCATGGCCACAATTCATCCCAGGTGGAGACTGGCTCAGGAGCCTTCACAATGAGAATGCAAGCAGTTAAAACAAAAGGAAGCCACATGAACTTTTCTCTAATGAAAATGTTGCCAGAAGTCTCATCTGCAAAATGAAAGTGAGGTGGCAGTCTGAGAGGGCTTCCCGTTCTGGGATCTGTTCCCCAGAGGTAGCCAGGCACTGCATTAAGGGTCTGAGGGTCAGTGAGTGACAGCCTCAGGGCACGGCACCTCAAGCCACTCTCCCAATGACCAGCATGTGCAAACACATGGCTTCTCCTTTCTCTACCCAGAATGTGGTAAGAGCTCCAGGATGTCACTTCCAGCCTTCCAGTGCATAAAAGCACCAATTTAATCTCACAGCTCTGTGGTGCCTGGGTGGCTCAGTCAGTTAAGCATCTGACTGTTGATTTTGGCTCAGGTCATGACCTCAGGGTCATGAGATCGAGCCCGTGTCCATTTCCATCCTGGGCACAGAACCTCCTTGGGATTCTCTCTCTCCCTCTGCCCCTCACCAACACCCATCTGTCTAAAATAAATAAAGTATTTAAACTCACAACTTTTTCCATAGTTTACAATGTCAGAAAGTTTCCAATAAAGAGCCATGTTACACAGAAGAGAAAATAAGATAAAAAAATAAGATGTATTTAATCAAGCCACAATTATCAGACAATACCAGTGATTCTTAGTGATTCTGTTTCTGGGTCCAAAGGTCTGCCCCTGGCAAACAGATATCAGTCTGCTCTGGGTGGCCCTGCTGGTGCAGGAAGGTCACTGGGGACTGCAACTTTTCTTCACTTAATTGCCCATGTCTCATGCAAAGGAGCTATTAGAGTACTCCTTGTTAATACAGAGATAAATAATTGCCTTATTGGGAACCTTCCTAAGGGCACAGGAAATGCAGGATGAGTGAGTATGGAAGGTATGTAAAGCAGCTACTTTATTACTATGTAGTCCAAAGGTAGATGAATGACCTTGCCAAAAGTTTTTGCAGAACTCCCAAAGCCATACCTCCAAAATGCCTGTAATTACTGTTAAAAGCACAAGTACTGTGGTTAGGTGAATATATAACTGAATTTCAGGGTAATATTTTTCATTATCTTTTATAGCATTTTTTTAAAAGATTTTATTTATTTGTCATAGAGAGAGAGAGAGAGAGAGCGAGAGAGAGACCACAGGCAGACAGAGTGGCAGGCAGAGGCAGAGGGAGAAGCAGGCTCCCCGCTGAGCAAGGAGCCCGATGTGGAACTCGATCCCAGGATGCTGGGATCATGACCTGAGCCGAAAGCAGCGGCCGAACCAACTGAGCCACCCAGGCGTCCCGTCATATAGCATTTTTTTAAAGATTTTATTTATTCATTTGCTACCGAGAGAGAACAAGTTGAGAGTAGAGGGAGAGGGAGAAGCAGACTCCCTGCTGAGCAAGGAGCCAGATGGGAGCTGGATCCAGGGACCAGGAGATCATGACCTGAGCCAGAGGCAGGCACTTAATTGAATGAGCCACCCAGGTGCCCCTCAAAGCATTTCTTCAAACTTTGCACAAACCAAGAAGAAAAGGTCATCTGATATCTGGCAGTGAATATTGCTGGGGCAAGAAGGAAACATTTGGGATAAGGTCTTCTGGAAGGAGATTTTCCAAGAATGAGGCTGCACCACATTGTCAAAAGCAGGACCCGGAAGAAACTGTCACATGACCTGTTGAGCCAAAGGGAACCCAACTGTTTAAATGACCTCTATTTCTTGTTCTACTTACTATCCTTCTATGAAATTCAGTGTTATTATACACTGCACTGCCTTTATTAATATATGTTTACAAAATAAAGATCCTGCGCTCAACTTTTCCCTCTGACTGGATAGGGGAAAGAGAAGTTCTGAGATGCTACCTTTCTCCTTCTCCTCCCCTTCCCCTTACTTTGTTTTATGTAAGTACTTACCTCAACTGTTAATTAGTATTGCTCCTAATCCCCACTCAATCCCCCCTCAGAGATCCTGAGAAAACTGCTGCCAAATCAGCCTGGAGACTTCGCTCATTCAAGTTAAGTTATTTCAATCTCATTGACCTCTCATTTACTTTAAGAAGTAGATTCAATAGCATAGTATGCGTTCACTCTATTTTGAGAACTCTTCCAGGGAAAGGCCATTACTTATTGCAGTAAGCTGAGGATAGAAGAGATTTTACTGTCTCTCAGGATAACTAATTTCGATTGATCTAGTTTAGCTGTAAAAACATGTTGCCAAGGTTAATTATAATTCATCAATCACACCGACACGTGGCATTCACTGATGGAGACAGCCCCACATATTTGTTTGAGGTATGCAAACAACATCGTGAGAGATGAGTTATAATAATATTGCACTCCATGTTCATTGTCAGGAAAATGTGATTTAAGGAAAATCGTTTACCCACCCCAAATGTATTAACGCAAGACAACTTTACTTTTTATTTTTATTCTTTATAAAGAAAATCAACACAGCCAACAGAAATCGGTTGACAAGTATAAAAGGTTTTCAGTCAGTTTAATCTCCATGAAGTGTTTATTGATGTGGTGTGAAGCCGAAACATTATTTAGATAAATGCCTTTATTGTCTATGTGGATTTGGGGAAAAGAATCGGATGGGTTTTTTATGGTTTCATTCTAGGTAAACTTTAAAAAAAGATTGCAAACAAGTCAAAACTAGTTTCAGTGTGATGGTCCTTTTCAGCAGGTGCTGGCACTGATGAAAAACTTGAGACTTGGAATCAAATCAAGGGGTGTCTTCCAAGGCCAGGAGATATTTCCTTTACCTTGGTTTGAGTCAAATGACCAGCATGTACACTGCAGCAGTTTTATTTGTTTATTTGTTAGTGATCTCTCCAGAAAAAGAAAAAAAAATCCCTCTGTTCGTTCATTCATTCATTCATTCATTGCGAAATGACTATGAGACCTTCTCTACTGGGCACTGAACTAAGTTCTGTGAGATCGGCACACAACAAGCCAGGTATGGCTTCCATCTCCATACAGCTGACTGTCTCATAAGGAAGACAAACCTTTAAATAAATGACTCCAATAAAGTATGCTGTGAATCATTATCCAAGAAGCACAGGGTGCTATGTGGGGAAACCAAAGCAGACACCTAACTCATCTCAGGGGTCAGTAAGATGCCCCGGTGGAAGTACTTTTAAGTTCGTGTTTAAAGATAACTCGTAGGTTGTCGAGGAGAAGAGAAAAGAGGATGATAGCCCCCACACAGAGATGGTCAGGGTTTCTTACATTTTCTTTAGCCATGAGGTACCCTCAGCCAGATCACCAGGCCATGTGTGGAACAGAGAGCAGTGACTACAGTCAAGGACAAGGGGCTTAGCCAGAAAAAAGAAAGAAAAAAAAAAAAAAAAAAAGAGGGTCAAAACGAAGAACTAAACACCATGCTTTTCCAGTCACTTAAGAACCTGTTTCTCATTTCACATAGTCCAGCACTGGCTCTCAAATCAATTTGTTAACCAAATCAGCAGGAAAGTGCTCACTCACTCTGCTCATGTCAATTCTGCTTGCATGGACCACTATGAGAGAAAGCTTTTTGCTATTAGTGGCACAAGTGGGTCTGCCAGAGGGCATATTCAATGGAAGAGAGGAAATAGGGGGAAAGGGGTGGAAGAATCATTAGGCTCTAGTCTCCAGGTACCACTAAGACCTCAAGATGACCCTTCTCTACCTAAAGCCATTCCATCTCCTTCAGCACCACCCACTACAGAAGCAGAAAACACTGACTCAGCAAGTTGCACGGGTCTTGAGCAATTCTTCCATGTACCTGCACTTTCTCCCAGCCTCAGGTTGAATTGCAGGATTTTGTAATGCCATGCAGTCAGAATACACACATATACATATTCCATCATTTGGAAATGTACAGTGCCTTGGAGATGTAGATAACTTCGGGGCAGGTCCTATTTTCAAAATATGGACAAGTCTAAGTCCAGCCCCCAAATCTTCATAAATTTCTGTCCTGTTAATCTGGACACATATGTGTGGCACTCTAATTCCAACCCCTCCATCATAGCTTTGAAGGCATATAGTGATGTTTGAAGTATACTGAAGACTCAAAGGAATAAGACAAGAAATCACATTTTATGACATTGTGCTTTGGTTCCTTCAAAGCTCTCCAAAGGCTGAGAAAAGGAAAAGAAGACCAGTCTGCTTTTCTCAGTGGGCCCTAAAAGGGACACAATGTCACATCCAGGAATTCTGATGAAGAAAATAATCATGTTCCTAAATACTCATGGTAGCCAGAATCCAGCTTAAGCATTAAAAATATCTACCTAAAGATTAAACGTTAAGCATCTTTAGAGGGAAAATACCGAGCATTCCTGCAAGGTCACTGCAACATTAGTGCCATGATATGACCAGACCAGCTCGGAACAACAGGATGCTTTAGCAGGGGTCTGAGGTCTAGATGAAGGCTGATAGGAAAGGAACATGTGCATAAATGCATCCAGGGAGGGACAGCTACTCTTAGGACTACTGGTTCTTGAATTTACTATACCCCCTAGTGTGAAGAAAATTATTACTACTATCTATCTCCAAAGTAGAGATTAGTAGTGATCATTTACAATTAATATATATTAATACATATATATGTAACTGCTTGAGTTGTCTTTAAGTAAAACAAAAATGATTCAGACTACAATATGGCTTTTATCATTTGATCATTTGATAACAAAATTATCTGAACCAGCTGCCCTTAACCTACACTTAAAATCATGACAGTGAGAAACATAAATAGGAGTCTTTCCTGGGCTAAGGATCTGTATTTTTTCCCACTTATGTTATAGTTCAAAATAAGCATGTATTAACCACTTAAAGGTCACTTGTAGGTTGAAGGTTTCAAAAGGACATGGAAGTATCACATATTCTTGTGCAAGAAAGTTAAAAACGAATCACTGCTACAGAGCATTTGAAACTTGTATGATGATGTCATCACTAATGACAAAGAAGGCATTTTTATTAAGAAGAAAACACATTATTGTCTTGGGACGCCTGGGTGGCTCAGTCAGTTAAGCCTCTGCCTTCAGCTCAGGTCATGATCCCAGAGTCCTGGGATGGAGCCCCACATCAGGCTCTCTGCTCAGCAGGAAGTCTGTTTCTCCCTCTGCCTTCTATTCCCCCTGCTTGTGTTCACTCTCTCTCTCTAAATCTAATAAATAAATAAAATCTTTAAAAAATATATTATTGTCTTTATAATTTTTAAAGATTTTACTTATTTATTTATTTGGCAGAGAGAGATCACAAGTAGACAGAGAGGCAGGCAGAGAGAGAGAGAGAGAGAGAGAGGGAAGCAGGCTCCCTGACGAGCAGAGAGCCTGATGTGGGACTCGATCCCAGGACCCCTGAGATCATGACCTGAGCCAAAGGCAGAGGCTTTAACCCACTGAGCCACCCAGGCGCCCTGTCTTTATAATTTTTAAAGTGTATAGGACATTTCAGGAAATTTTCTTCAAAAGTTTAAGATTTAGCCTAGTGCCAAAAAAGGAAGTACACTATCTTTTTTAATTGACAGGTGTCAAGGGTTTTAAAATAATACTCTGTACTAGACACATACAAAGTCCAATTCAAAAATATTTGAGTGTTTATTATGTGCTAGACACTGCAGACATAAAGATGACTATGTTGTTTTTTCTGTGCTCAAGAATTTCACAGAATAATATTTATCTAACTGTACATCAAACCAACTCTTAAAATGATACTGCACAATTTATATATCATCTATGCAGAAAGAATAAAAATATGGTATTTACTACTATTTACAGGTTAGCTTTTCTGAACTCTTTACTGAAAAAGTAAAAACTCTTTACTGGTTTGCATTATTCAGTATTATCCTGTACTACATTTCTCTGTGACAATGCAAAGCAAAATCATGTTAAAATGTGCTGGTGAGTTCCTTTACCCCTTCCTTTACCCTTCCTAGAGGAAGGGACTTATAAAAACACCAGCCATGTATAAAGATAACCTTTGGAAATACAAAAATTATTTTCCTTTCAGCATTTAATATTTTTCATGAACCATACTTCCACATTTTAGAATCAGTTTATTCAAATGTTGTAGAATGGCATTTCATTTAAATTAAATGTAAAATACTCTAATGTTTTAAACAAATATAGACATTTTTAGACAGGTATTTGTAGTATATTTCTTGTTTACATTACTACCTTGAGTTAATGGATTTATATGCAAATCAGTCCCAATTATCTATTCATGTCCATTACGCTTAAATAATATTTTCCCTGATAAGTATTTTGGAAAATGAATTCTGGATGAATAAAATGAAATTATTGTTTCCATTAAGTAAATAGGTCATCATCTTAGTTAAAATTGGCTTCTATTCATAGTATACATAAACATATCCAGTTCTTAGAGGACTGTTATATCTTTCTATTACTTACTTTTGCAGAATATGTATATATTAAACCTTAATAACATCACATGCTAGGAGATTATTTTCTTTGCTAGACATAGGTGATTCATAGCATCACTGGAAGGATGAACTATATTTGGATGTTTTCCTAAATTGCAAGTTAAAACACAATCATGTCTAACATACTTTATATTCTTTCTCACAAAATCAATTTTTCTTCAAATATAACAAATACAATTATGACTTTTGGTATTTTTGAAAGATGGCCTTTGTAGTAGAAGTACATGACGGGGTTAGTACATAAATACAAGAGTCAGTATTTCTGTTTTAAGATAATTCCCTACCCAACACCTGAAACAGACAGGTCCTAGGACTCTGGATACCCAGATTGCAACTGATTCTCTCTGCTGAAAGTCTCCTTAATCTAGCACTGCATATCTTTCACTGGTCTTCTGCCTCAAGGAAAGCTAGACTCTCGTTAAGAAGCAGAATCTAGGGGCACCTGGGTGGCTCAGTGGGTTAAAGCCTCTGCCTTCGGCTCAGGTCATGATCCCAGGGTCCTGGGATCGAGCCCCACATTGGGCTCTCTGCTCAGCAGGGAGCCTGCTTCCTCCTCTCTCTCTGCCTGCCTCTCTGCCTACTTGTTATCTCTGTCTGTCAAATAAATAAATAAAATCTTTTAAAAAATTTTAAAAAAAAGCAGAATCTAACTTTTCAGGACATGTCAGTCCCTGCCTTCTAGAAAATTCACATTTCCTACAAATAAATTAAAGAACATGTAGATACTGTTTTCTCTGCAATTTCAGATAACAGAGATGAATCTAATAGTAATATAATAAGTAATAGTAAACTTAAAATCTTTTCTAACCCTATGCACATTGGACAACTCTGGGAAAATTCCAGTAAAAAGATGACAGTGACTTGCACCTGAGTGGCTCAGTGGTTTAAGCTGCTGCCTTCGGCTCAGGTCATGATCTCAGGGTCCTGGGATCAAGCCCCGCATCGGGCTCTCTGCTCAGTAGGGAGCCTGTTTCCTCTTCTCTCTGCCTGCTTCTCTGCCTACTTGTGATCTCTGTCTGTCAAATGAATAAATAAAATCTTTAAAAAAAAAAGAAGAAGACAGTGACTTCCCACAGAAGATAGTGGATTGAGAATGCATTTAACCTACATGGAATAACATTGATAAGTTAAGAAACAGATTTACAAGGGTAGCTTTAATGCCATGAAAAGAACTTTAACAATAGTTACCTCTGCGGTATTGGATTCGGAGTTATAGGGAGACAGTGAAACTCAACTTCAATTTTTTTTTAATTATTTTACTTTTAACTATATGAGCAAGAAACATTTTTATATAAATAAAATATTGTTTTATATAGAATGTAATACTGTATGTTTGCTTTCAAAGAATAATAGAACCTGATGGGACACTGAAAAGTCATCTGGTCTGCCTAACCTCCTATAGTCTGTCAGGGGGATGTTCAGATATTTCCTGAATCTTGATAATGGAGACAATTGAAAAAGTTCAGACCCATTGTGATGAGATAGGAGGGAGATAGATAAAGTAGAGATTTTCCATCTGAGTCAGTTAAAAGCTTTAAAAAAGAGCAAAACACCAATCTTCCTAAAGCATCATGATACTCTAGATGGAGCCAGAGAAAAGAGTCCATGGAGAGAACCAGGCTGGAGTGCAAGAAAACTAACTGAAGTTGGAGAGGGGCAGCAGAAGCTAGTGTATGGACAGAGCAAGGGGTCTGGCACTGGGAAGGACTAGTTTTCAAAAGAGCACCCATCCTGGGGCACCTGCATGGTTCAATCAGTGAAGCATCTGCCTTCAACTCAGGCCATGACTCTGGGGTCCTGGGATGGAACCCTCGCATGGCATGGGGGGGGGGGGGTCCCTGCTCAGCAGGAGGCCTACTTATCCCTCTCCTCCCCATTCATGCTCTCTCTCTCTCTCAAATAAATAAATAAAATCTTTTTTTTTTTTTTTAAAGAGCTCCTATCCTAGTTCTGTGCTTTATACACATTTGTTCTGGGTTATCTGATCAAATGAGTAATAAATGAAAATTGCAACAGAACTGATGGCTTATGGAATACCATTATGGCTTATCAACGAAAATAACCATAAAATAAACCCACGTAAATAATGTAAAATTTTGTCTTTTAACATTTTTACTAATCACCTACTTAGACTTGGTTTTAGCTCTTTAACAATGCCAGGGCCTTATACTGGCATAGTCCACAAAAAGTGTTTCTAAAGAAACGGTAAGAATGGAGTATTTCTTAATTTTCAAATTAGTCTTTCTTGGTAAGCTGTATGTTCTCATCATAGTCATATTCTTGCCCCTAGTGAAAGAATCAAACACACATATACAATATCCATTTTCATTCATTTATACTCCTAGAGGAAGTGCATAAAACTAAAACTTTAGAAAGGAAGGCATCCATGAAAGCTAACAATAATTCTAAAACCAACAGCTAATTCTTTCCTTAGAATGGGAATTCAGACTTGAAATGAAGGTTGTGGATTTTGCTTTAGCTCACTCAGTCATCTAGCCAGCCTTGAACATTCTGTGAAAGACGCTTCAATGATCTTAAGAGAATTTTCTAGACACCCCTCCACCTTATTTTGGCTCACTAACAATTCTGCATGCACAATCACAGACGGTGTGTCGCTTTCTCTTCTATGACTCTGAATGGTTATTTTCTATTCGTTGACAACATTTCAGAAATCACTTTTTAATTTTAAAATTAACATGAAATTTGTGAGAAATTAATTTTCTCTCCTCTTCAAATCCTCTCTGAAATCACAGTCACTGTGGGAGGTGAAAAAGCCACACAATCACAAATTGGGTGTTTTGGTTCATAAGGAAGTTGCAATCATCTTACAGCTTTTTTCTTCTCCAAAGATCTTACAATTAAGTTCTTTTTTACCTCAATCACAGGGTTTTGAGAAGTGAGTGATATTGGCGGGAAGTGAGGAAAAAGTGTGCTTCGGGGTTAGTCTGGCTCATTTCCATTATCAACAAGTTTTATTCTTGGCAGTGTTAAGGGACTCAGAGGCAGACACTAGTTTCAAAGGAAAGAAAAACTTGTGGCATTCCTTGCTCTGCCTAGGATTTTGATGATCTCAGTTCCTTCTACATAGATTACCTCTTATTCTAAGTGCCTTTCCTAATCACTATTATCCTTTCAGAGTTCACCCAGTGAATTTACGTAAAAAAGAGTACTTTTGCAAGTGAAACCACATATTATGAACATATTACGAAAAATACTGGGGTGCCTGAGTGGCTCAGTCAGTAAAACGTCTTCCTTTGGTTCAGGTCATGATATTGGGGTCCTGGGAATCAAGCCCCACATTGGGCTCCACAATTAGCAGGGAACCTGCTTCTCTTTTTGCCCTTCCCCACCTCTCTCTCCTCTCTCTCTCTGTCTCAAATAAATAAAATAAATAAATAAAATATTTTAAAAATATTAAAATGGGCTTATATATGCTATAAGTATGTTAGAGATTTCAAAGTTTGTTCAAGATATTGTTTGATTCATTTTCTTCAACTGAATGCAATTTCAAAGGGCCCATGAAAGTTCCATGGTTTATAATTAATAAAAATATATCACATTCACTTTAAATGTTTTAAAATATGTTCTTAAAACCTTAAGGCACACAAAAATAATTTAACTAGGTTGTTTGAAGGAAAGCGGAAGGTATGAAAAAACATTCTTCTTGTATTTTTCTGGCCCTAGATCTGAAGAATTGATATTAATATCTAATCTATAGAATAATTTTTCCAGCTTAGGGTAAATGTCTTAGAATATGACTAAGCAGCCAAACAGATAGCAATAAATGTATGTAGATGGAGAGTAAGAAGAGGTCAAATAAAGATATAATGATTTTAACAGTGAAGAGTAATAAAAAATTGCACAAAAATGCATACATCTAGTAAATGTAATGACGGATGGAGCACTGCTCCAGAACTGGATACACGTATTTGAAATGAAAGGAAATTTCAGAGTCTATGAGAGAAATTCAGAGACAACTCCAACTTAAAAATTGGGGGTGGGGGACAAAAATCAGAGGCAATTGTGAAATCATTAGAATCTTCACTCAGAAGACCAATGCAGATTATACTGTTCTCCCTAAGCATTTACTGACTTATCAGCTTAAATAGACTGGTAGTTTGAAGGTCATAGCAGACCTCCTAAAGAAAAAGCAAGGTAACCCAAAAACAGCAGAGGCAATTTATCAAAAATTCTATGCTAATTTCTTCTTGAATTCATAAAAGACAGAAAGACAAAGAGGAAACAGTAGAGCTTTGAGGGAGAGAAATTAATAAATAATGTGGCAGATCACAGCCACATTGAAAATATTTGTCAGGGTAAGGGAAACATATGAAGAGATACATTAAAAGCCAACTCAAAGGTTTTTGATTTCAGAAACAAAAAACATATAAGCAGGTAAACCCCCTGTTTAAATAAAAAATCTGAATCCAGAAAACAGATAAATCTCCAGTGATTATTCACACCATCAACATATTTAACCATGAAAGTTCTCATAATGCTAGCTCTACCAGCCTTCAGTCTTTACTTACAACTAAAACAAAATCTCTTTTACTTACTACCATTTTCATAATGTTCTAGTGGCTTCTCATTGCACTGAATAAAATCCAAACTCCTTATCCCACTTATAACAGCCACCATGACTACCCTGCCCATCTCTCCAGCATCTATTTCAACACTCTTTTCCAAGTGCTTGGCACCCACCACTGGGCTGTTTCTACCTTCCTTATTTGGGTTGAATCACTTGCTTTGCCCTCCACCTGAAGGGCTTGGAATCGGTATATTTTTGCCTGGCTCATTATCATCATTTGAACATCAGCTCAAATGTGGCCATACCATTCCACACAATTCAAAAATGGCGACTCATACCACACCATGATCTCCTGTACTCTATTACCTTTTCTTCATAGAAAACACCAACATCTAAAATTACAGCATGGTTATTTGTTTGCTCACTGGATTATCCAGCTTCCATTTCCATAAGACAATCTCTACAAGAAAACTGGCCTCATCTCTTCTGCACACTATAGTGGCTCTGGTGTCTAGATTTGATTTTGGCCCCAGCAAAGACCCAAAATATTTCTTGAATGAATAAATGACTACTTCTGAATAACCCATTTCAAGGCATTTAATGTTTTCAGGAAAGGAATAAGAAAACCCCAAATACCTAAACTATGTGAATTTAAGAGAATAGATGTTTTTAGAAAGTATTAAGTTCTACATAACATCTACACTATCCATCTTCTAACATTGATGCAGTAAATATTAATAGAAGCACCAAGGCTCTGGGTACCTGGGTGGCTCAATGGGTTAAGTGTCTTCAGCTCAGGTCATGATCCCAGGTTTCTGGGTTCCAGTCCTGCATCAGGCTCCATGCTCAGTGGGAACCTGCTTCTCCCTTGCCCTCTGCTCCCCCTCTCCCACTGGTGCTCATACTGTCTCTCTCTCTCTCTCTCTCTCTCAATAAATAAAAAAATAATCTTTAAAGAAGGAGAAGAAGAAGAAGAAGATGAAGCATCATCAAGGCTCTGTCCTCACAGCTTCAGTTCATACTAGTTGGTGGGGAGCAACAGTAAATCAGCAGTATTTCTTACGGAACTCCAATCAATTAGAATTAATTAGTTAGTAGTTGTGATGCTATTTAACATTTAGTTAAGGGGTCATTTCATCTTCTTATAGGTTTAGACAGTGAGTACAGAGGTAAGGAATAAGAGGCAAAGGAGTTTTAATAGTTTTAAAGGGATTTTCTTAATTGTTATTCCATGCAATATTTATAAGGACAGCTACCATTTATTGAGCCAAATACTATACAAAGTGTTCTATTATACATGTTTTCCTTTAATTTTGATAACAGCCCTGGGAAGTAACATTGTGATCCCTGTTTTTAAGAGAAAAAGTTGAAGCTTGGGGATGTCAAGTTGGCTACCCAATGCACACAGCTAGTGAGTGGTGGCACTGGGATTCAAGCATCACTTACAGACCTTGTTCATATTAAACCAGGGGTCCTTACGTTGAAGGTTTTCATGAATAGATGTTCCCAAGGACCACGTGTTTTCCTTCTTATGGGAGAATTCCCCCTGATCCTTCCATCTGGTCTTTTATGCCTCAAAATATAAGAACTTACCCTTAACCTTGCAGTCACTGCTACAAATCAGTATATTTCCTCTGATCCAGACATGACTTTCTCAAGTCAAAGTCCTGAAGGTTTCTTGTCATTCCTGCTCTATGTTCCTGCCTGTTAATATCACTCTCGGAATAAGGCATGGCTTTCATCTTGGAATGAAGAAGGGAAAACTAGCTATCATGATTAGAATAAAACCAAAATTGAGGGGCACCTGGGTGGCTCAGTGGGTTAAGGCCTCTGCCTTCGGCTCAGGTCATGATCTCAGGGTCCTGGGATCGAGTCCCACATCGGGCTCCCTGCTCAGCAGGGAGCCTGCTTCCTCCTCTCTCTCTGCCTGCCTCTCTGCCTACCTGTGATCTCTGTCTGTCAAATAAATAAATAAAATCTAAAAAAAAAAACCCGAAATTGATAATTCAAGGTGTGTCTTTTTATTTGTGATTTTATCAAAATGCATTGAAGAACTATAGTGTAAAATATACTGCATATACAGGAGACAATACTTGATAAAAATTCTCCCATGCACTCAGCTTGGATCTATGGCAGACATTGCTTACTTCATAACATTATTTCCTATTGAAGCCAAGCAGATATTGGCCTCAGAATCCTTGTAATCTCCCTAAGAGGCTACCAACCATCAGTCAGCATTGTCACAAGGAATGAAATGGTTTGCTATATCTTTGGATGAGGAAATGAAAGTTAAGCAGGTTTTGAAGAATGAATTATGTTCTGTTTTACAGTAATGAGAGAAAGGATATATTAGGTAGAATGAGTATTACAGAAGAAATCAGTAGAAAAACAGACTTTATATCAGCAATACTGTGTATGGGGTAGCAAAAGAAAAACAATCAAGTTGTCAAGGAGGGTCCTAAATGTCTCATGATGTATTAAAAGTATGCTTTCTTAATCTCACCAAACAAACTGAGGGTTGCTGGAGGGTGGGGAGGTAGGGATAGGGTGGCTGGATATGGATATTGGGGAGGGTATATGCTATGGTGAGTGCTGTGAAGTGTGTAAGCCTGATGATTCACAGACCTGCACCCCTGAGGCAAATAATACATTATATGTTAATTAAAAAAATAAAAATAAATAAATTTAAAAGTGTGCTTTCTGAGCAAAACAGGGGCATATTTATACCAGTTTTTTAAGAGAATAAGGCAGAACCTGACAACAGAATGAATTTGAAGTCTGCTGGAGAAAGAGAGACTATATCAACCCGTTAAATGGCAATGATTAGAATCAGATAAATAACAATATGATTAGGCACCTGACCCCAGCTCTGGCAAGGTGACAAGGAAATGGATGTATTCTGAAGCCCCCCACCCTCACCCCACCCCACCCCCTTAGGACATGGGCAGTGATCAGTCACATGGAGTAAGGAAAAGAAGAGAGAAAAGTCCTGCAGTTCTAGCTAACAATGTTTAAGAGTCTGCTAAACATTCATGTGGGCATTTACACTAACTCATTTCATTTTCACAAAAATTCTATGAAGTAGATAATTTGTCTACTCTGAAGTAGACAACCTGTACTTTATAGAATAGTCATGTTGAAGCATGGAGACTTCGGGCCAACTCCAAAACTCAGGCATTAAGTATGTGACTAAGAGAGGACTGAAGCTTAACTCGATCCATGCACCAAACTGATGGCCTGGGCCACCAACAGCAGCAGCACCCAGAATCCTGCTAGAAATGCAAATTCTCAGCCCCCACCCCAGGCCTGTTGGATCAGAAACGGCCAAGTGTGGGGCTCAAGGAGTGTGTGCATTCACACAGTGGTTTTGATCTCACTAGGGTTTGAGAGGCACTGCACTAAACCACTATATATATATTTTTTTCCTTTTTTTCTTCTTTTCTACCCATTTATTCTTGAAGTAAGATTGACACAGAGCACGGGGTAAGTTTAAGGTGCACACCATGCTGACCTGACGCATTTATAAATTGCAAAGTGACTGCCACCACAGAATATACTACATATATTTCACAGCTGGATTAACCTGAGATGTAATGCCTGCATGATGAAGAGGCTGGATGGATTTAAAGAGTTGAAAGGAGAAACTGTTTAGAGAAACGATGATGAGTGTGCCACCATCCTTGTTGAGTCGGGGACAAGGAGGGCTTCCCAGCGAAAGATGATCAGTGAGTAGTAAGTGAGAAATGCAAGGCTGAGACTTGAGAGAGCCTGATGCTAGAGACAAGAGTGAACTGTATATTCAAACAGTGCATTAGCCAGAATCTGGCACGTGGGTGAACTCTCCAAAGCCTTTTCCAGAAAAGGTCCAAGGGCAGAACATGAGGGTTGTTTTCATTTATGGAAATTCTATAGAAATAATATCCAGAACTAGAACGATGGAGCCATGAGGAAGAATCCACTCTCACCTTGTAAGCTGAGACTCTGCCAGGCCCTTAGAAAATCACCTATTCTTAGAGGCTACAGTGAAACTGAAGAATTAAGGGATACGAGAATTTCTAAAAAGAGCTGATCAAAGAGTGACTAGCATCAGAGGAAGGCTAAGAAAGGATACCTGAACTTATAAATATATTCACTGAATTTTTTGGAGAAACCAGTATCAGAAAAATGCAGAGGGAGAGACCGTTTTAAAGGACTGTCATGAGAGTGCATTTAAGGAAGTGGTAGGTGGCAAACAGAAATGAGATTTTTTGAGAAGTTTAGCAGTTTACGGAACTTTACAAGTTTAGGGAAAGAATTAACAGGGAGTGGAGCAGGGCAAATCTGCAAAAAGGCTGCCAGCTGTGAAGGGATGATGGCATTCACGTAGAGTATCACAAAGTGTCTCCCAAGCAAACAGCCTTGGTCCTTTTCCTGAGAAGGCTGGGGTTATAGAATCGTCATCCTCTCACACAACCCCGCATTCCACCACCCCAAAGAAACACTAAAATCAGTCCTTGCTTCCAGTAATCCACTCCCCTGTTAGACAAGAAGGAAAAGAAAACGGAATACCTTAGCTTTCCATGGTCTTTGAGGGATAGTATAATGAGAAAGGAACATGTGTCCAGTCAGAGATAAAGTTGACTCAATCTTGCAACATCATTTTATATTCATGTGAGGCCAGTAGAACCAGATTTTTTTAATAATTTTTTTTTATTTTTATAAACATATAAAATATTTTTATCCCCAGGGGTACATGTCTGTGAATCGCCAGGTTTACACACTTCACAGCACTCACCATAGCACATACCCTCCCCAATGTCTATTACCCCACCCCCCTTTCCTGACCCCCCTCCCCCAGCAACCCTCAGTTTGTTTTGTGAGATTAAGACTCACTTATGGTTTGTCTCCCTCCCAATCCCATTTTGTTTCTTTTCTTTTTTTCCTACCCCCCCAACCCCCCATGTTGCATCTCCACTTCCTCATATCAGGGAGATCATATGATAGTTGTCTTTCTCCAATTGACTTATTTCACTAAGCGTGATACCCTCAGTTCCATCCACGTCATTGCAAATGTCAAGATTTCATTTCTTTTGATGGCTGCATAGTATTCTATTGTGTATATATACCACATCTTCTTTATCCATTCATCTGTCCTAGATGGACATCTAGGTTCTTTCCATAGTTTGGCTATTGTAGACATTGCTGCTATAAACATTTGGGTGCACGTGCCCCTTCGGATCACTACGTTTGTATCTTTAAAGTAAATACCCAGTAGTGCAATTGCTGAATCATAGGGTAGTTCTATTTTCAACTTTTTGAGGAACCTCCATGCTGTTTTCCAGAGCGGTTGCACCAGCTTGCATTCCCACCAACAGTGTAGGAGGGTTCCCCTTTCTCTGCATCCTCGCCAGCATCTGTCATTTCCTGACTTGTTAATTTTAGCCATTCTGACTGGTGTGAGGTGATATCTCATTATGGTTTTGATTTGTATTTCCCCGATGCCGAGTGATGTGGAGCACTTTTTCATGTGTCTGTTGGCCATCCAGATGTCTTCTTTGCAGAAATGTCTGTTCATGTCCTCTGCCCATTTCTTGATTGGGTTATTTGTTCTTTGGGTGTTGAGTTTGATAAGTTCTTTATAGATTTTGGACACTAGCCCTTTATCTGATATGTCGTTTGCAAATATCTTCTCCCATTCTGTCAGTTGTCTCTTGGTTTTGTTAACTGTTTCCTTTGCTGTGCAA